>BQNB010041101.1:0-46979 GCA_026074375.1 Tanacetum coccineum
CGATTTTGACGTTTCTTATGCCCATCTTTTCGTATTAGGACGAGTTATCATAATTTGAAAATTTTCATATTTTTACCCTCTGATGAACAGTACTTGTATTGTTCACGTCAGACGTGAGTTTTATAAAAATCGTATTTGTTGTCGTAAAACCCGTAAATATCGTATTTTATTCGTTATAGCTCCGTTTTTAACGATTCTTTCGAGGACGTTCTCGTATTTGAAAGTTCTATAATTTTATGAGGTTTACAAAAATATAACTTTCTGTCATGAATAGTAACTTTTATAAAAATAGTTTTATAAAAGTATTAATTGTCGTAAACTTGCGAAATTCATAACTCGTTCGTTATTAATTGAAAAATTACGATTCTTATCATTTTGGAATCCTAAAAATATGTATTATTTGTTAAAAATATCAACCCTTGCTGTTTATAATTTTTATAAAAATGTTTTTATAAAAATTTACTTACGACTTCGTTTATTAACGTATAACTCGTTTTTAACGTAACTTTTTCGTTATTAATCCGTTTAACAAGTTTCTTACTTTTTCGGAATCGTCGTGAAATGTATTATCTTATAAAAATATAAAATGGGTATGTTAAAATTCGAAATTTGGACAGCAAGTTAGGTTGAGTTTGTTAAGTCCATTTTTAACCTTTTCTTTATACTTTACCACTCTTGTATTTTACCACAAGTCTTATATATCATATATGTTATATATCATATATATATTAGAGTCCATGTGTCCATAATAGTCCTCATATGTCCAAGTTACCCATGTTAACAAATCCATTAACATACTTTAAAAACCATAACTTTACTTATGTAACCTTAATCTACTAGTTTTGTCCATAATCATTTTTATACATAACCAAGTGTGTAAATAACTTATGTGACTATTTTAACATGATATCATTAATATCATAAGATATATAAAAGTGTACATTATGATGAAAATAGATAAAAACTTCTTTTTACATGTTAATAATCCTAAATGGTGATTTAAGCTAAATAGAAATATCATATGCATAATAATGAAAATTATAGCAACATAAAGAGTTTAAATGGACCTTAAGAGGAATGATGATGATGATGTACAAGTATTAAACCCTTGTTTAGCCACAAAAACCAAACTTGCACTTTATAAACCCTTACTTTCCTTCACTAAACCCTAGCTTCCTTTTTCTTGATTATAACTTGGAAATGGATAACCAATACTTGCAAATGTCTTAGTACATCTTAGAATATGTGTATATAGAAGTGTAAGGGTTGTAGAAAATTTTGTATGGATTGAGTAAGGTTGTTGGTTTGTGCCGTAGCATGTATGGAGCACAAAGAGGGAGTTTTGTGAATTTTATCTAAGTGTTGGTGATGTATGTGTTAGTTGCTAGTTATGTGTATGTATATAAGATGCATAATTGGTCAAGGAGACATAAGGGGTGTCCTAGGGATGGCCTTAGTCTTAGTTATGGGTCAAAGGATGGTAGGGATGGGGGGTATGGTGTGCCATAAAGAGGTATGGCATGAAATTGACCAAGTTGAAAGTTATCTCATTTTTCAAGTATATATTTGTACATGTTGCATTATTTTCGGCAAAAGTAAGCTATAAATGATATATTTATGTAATTTTTATGTATTGGGTATAAATGTGGGTATTTGTTGAAGCGTAGAAAAGTTTTTGTGGTTCCGGGAGTGCCTAAACGCAATTTATCGCGAAACGTATACACTTTACGTATCCGATAAAAATAAAATGAACAAAGTTAATAATTATCCTTAAAATAATTATATAACCCTTGCTTGATGTAAACATTTAATTGTTTGATGCCCGTTTACATTGAACGCTAATTTTTAGCTTACGCGATTTAAACTTAATTCATGAAATTACAAGCAAACGCGTACAACACTAAAAATAAATAGTACATTTATTGACGTCGTCAAAGACTTGAAAACACAGGGTGTTATAGACTTCCCCCGTTAAACGAGCCTTGTCCTCAAGGCTCACAATGCAGCACTTGACGACGGTGTGGTCTTGGTGAAGAGGTGTGGATATTATTTAAAGTAAACGCGCACGAGAGAGAAAAAAAAAATAAATAGTGAATTTAATCACGTCGTTCATTGATCAAAAATACGGATTGTTACACCCAGTACCTCATTGGCTAATGATACGTGGAAATGATCTAACGATGGAATGAAGATTAGATGCAAACCAAGGGCTAGGATTTGAGCTTGAATACGCTTCTAGAGGTTCTGGATCCTTCTGCTTAGCACTATAAATAAGAGGGTCTCACACAGGAGAAAGGATGATCTAGCTTATAGTAATTTTAGTAGCTTATGCTTATTGCTACTTATTTGTGCTTATTTAGTTTTAATATAGCTTAATAAGTCTAGTTATTTGTTTTGAATAGTTTAATTGGAGTTTAGGTAAAATATGTCTTAAATCTTAGTTTATAGCTTATTATAATAGCTTATTCAAAAGTGCTTAACTTTCCTTAGTTTTTGCTTATTAGTCTTTTATTTGCTTATCTCTTAATCTGTTTTGGTAATTTGTAGCTTATTCAGATCTGTTTCAACTTATAAATAGGTTTTAGAATTTTTAAGAAGTGTTTGGAACAAGGAGTTTTAACAAGATAAAAAGCCTTGCAGGTTGTTGAGGTTATCTAAATGATTTTCATAAGATCAAAATAGGTTTAATTAGTGGTTTTCATAAGCTCAAAATAGGTTTTGATAAGTTTTCTAGTTTAATTTATCAAATGTTTAAGTCTGCCAAGAATTGAGTATTCAAAACTGCTTATTTGCTTAATGTAAAAGAATGAATGATTAAGTTGTGGTTTTAGTGGTTAATATGAGTCCTAAATACATCAATACAAACCTGTTTTGAGTCATTTGTCGTTAGATTGGAAATTTCAAAGATTTGGATCAAAAATAGTTTAGTAGGGTAGTATTTGGTTTAAGAAATAAGGCCCTATATGCAGATCTTTTAAGGACAATTCTTAGCTTAATATAGGGTAGATTTTGTCTCATTTAGCTTATTGAATATTAAGCTCTAGCTGTTTTGAGTTTTTAAGTTTGGATAAAAAGTATCGAGTCTTAATTTTTAGTCTACAAGTTGTCTTCTAAAAGAAAAGCCAAATACAAGTTTAGTTAAATCTGTCATTTTCTTTCATCTTTTGTCTAGCTTATTTCATTAGGGGTGTTGCTTAAATCCAGCTTATTTTTGTTCTTTGAGTCATGTCCTTAATTTGTTCTTAGTTTTTAGCTAATTCATTGTGCTTATTTGTTATTAATATTAGTTTAAAGTTTGGTAAAAGTCCTTTAAGCCTCTGTTTGAGCCTTTTGTCTTACTGCCTTCTAGTACTAATTAGCTTAATTGGTTTTCTTAAATCTAGTCATTAGAGCTTATTAGGTATAGGCCTTTATCTGTTTTTAGTTTTTAGACTTTTCTTGGTGCTTATTTGCTTATTATCTTAGCTTAAAAATTAGTCATAGCCATTTAAAGCCATAAGGTATAATCTGTCTTAACGGGTTTTCAGTGCTTATTAGCCTATTTTATTTGTTTTTTAGTCATTTGAGCTTATTAGGTCTAGGGGATAGGCTGTTTTAGCTTGTTTGACTTTTCTTTTGCTTATTGTGTTTTAAAAAAGCCAAACAGTTTCTAAATGACTTAGAGAGTCTTAAGCTTAAATTGTCACTTTCAAATAGCTTTTTCTAGCTTATTATTAGGATTTGTCAAAAAGCTCTTTATTAAAGTTGTTCATTTAAGCTTATAGTTTAGCTTTTTCAAAAGAAATTTTAAAAAAAATGTTTATAAAAAAAGAAAGGTCACAGGTTTCGAACCTGTGACCTCTCCTTCACAACACACACACCTTACCAACGCGCCCTTGGGTCTTTTTCATAAACGTTTTGTTTCATTAAATACTTAAGTTCATTTCGGTTTTAAAAGCTTAACAGCTTATTTACATTTTAACAGCTTATTGGCTTAAGCTTTTTGAACCATTTTTCTTAGTAAAACTTTAGTAATAGTATCTAGTATTTTTAGGAATTTTCTCAAATTTTTATAAAATAGTTTAGTAATTTTTATTAATTTTCTAGATTAAAGGTGTTTTAAATTGTTTAAAAATATAAAAAAGTTACAAAAAATATAGTTTCTGTTTTGAAAATTATTTAAGTGCATTTAAGTTTAAAATTTAGCATTTTTAATTTTTAGGTTTTAAATTTGTGTTATTTGGTTAATTAGTCGCGTTTTTAATTCTCGTTAACGTTTTATGCTTAAATTTCTTAATTGCTAATTTAGCTTATCTTTATTTGCTTTTGCGTTAGTAGAATTAAGATCCAAATCAAAATTTCGATTATTCAAATCACGCGATTACGAACTTAAACAAGATTCTCAATTCACGCTTCGTCGGGATACGACATCCGGGAGATAAAACATTTACTTTTCCTAAAGTAATTGTCATATCAAACGGGATACTCACTATACTATAATTAATTTGAGATCTTTAGTTATATATTTAATTATATATATACTATTTGGATCGAATCAATGGTCTATGCCTTCACTAATCTTAGGCTCCTTATCTCTCCTGTCATCATAGGGATCTTCTGACTTAGACTCATCCTCATCGTTATTGAAAAAGTTTAAACTGTTTTTATTTTGGAAAACCATTTCATATTCCTTACACTCAGTACTATTTTTAAAAGGGAACACGGTCTCATAAAACTTAACATCTCTTGAATAGAAAACCTTTTTACTCTCAAGACTATCAAAATCATTAAGCACAGTAGAGAAACACAGACATCCAAAAGTTTTTAAATGAGAGAGATTAGGTTCATAACAAAAAACTAATTCATAAGGTAATTTTCCAGAGAGGACAGAGCTAGGCAACCTGTTAATGAGATAAACAGCAGTTAATACACACTCAGACCACATGTTCAATGGTATTCCCCCTTGAAACATGAGGGCTCTAGCTACATTTAACAAGTGCCTATGTTTCCTCTCAGCAACACCATTTTGCTGAGGGGTATAAGGACAAGAAGTCTGATAAAGTATACCTTTTTCCTTACAAAATTTATCCATACTTTGGTTAATAAACTCAGTTCCATTATCACTTCTAAATATCTTAACACTTTTATTAAATTGATTATCAATCAAATTATAGAAAGTAACAATGTTTTGATATACTTCATATTTCCCCCTTAATAGATAATACCCAAACAGACCTAGAGAAGTCATCAACTATAGTAAAAAAAAAATACTCGTACCCTTCTCTACTTTGAACCTTATAGGGCCCCCATACATCTAAGTAAACAATCTCACCAAGAACTTTAGTTTAATGTTTACTTAATGGAAATGGATCTCTAGTTTGTTTAGCTTTATGACACACTTAACAAACATTACCTGTTTTATCCTTTTCAAAATCAAGTTTATGTTTTAAAACATTCAGAACTTGGTCAGAAGGATGACCAAGTATGTTATGCCATATGCATTTAGACAAACAACAAATCTCAATGTTATTATTAACAAATTTTTTACCTGTATTCAAAAAATACAACCCATTACTCTTATTACCAGTCCCCACTTGGGTCCTTTGAACAGAATCCTGAATAGCACAAACATTATCATCAAATATAACTCTATATTTATTATATTTGCTTAACTTGTGCACAGATAGAAGACTGACTTCATATCCAGGCACAACCAACACATCATGAATGACAATTTGATCTGTAAGTCTAAGGCTACCCACATGGGTGACAATAGCCTTTGTACCATTAGGATGACCAACAATCATATTCAGCTTAGAAACCTCAACAACATTAAACATATTCAAAATAGTATAAGTCATATGTTGACTTGCCCCTGAGTCTATTATCTAACCAATATAAAGCTTATATGACCTTATATTGGAATTGTGATTAAAGAATCTAGAAGAACAAAAACTAATAGCACAATTTATACCTGCAATATTTGCAGGCATACTGCTGGAACCAGACTTATCACTTATCAAGGCCATCAACTTCTTAAATTGGTCATCAGTGAAAGAATTACTAGTTGATTTATCCTTGTTCCTTGAAACAACATTACTACTACCAGAATTCTTATTAAAACTAGATTTCTTAAAGTTAGGAGGATATCCAACTAACTCAAAGCATCTATCAGCAGTGTGACCATTCATATTGTAGTGAGTACAAACCAAGTTAGGCCTATTCAACTTCCTAGCTTGATTATTGTTATTATTATTCCAGTTATTGTTCCTGTTATTAGGCCTTGCCACAAAGGCAGAATTCCCAGTTTTTGGCAGACTAGAATTCTGAGAACCTTTATGGGATTCATCCTTAGATAAAGTAGCAAAGGCTCCTCTGACATCAGGAATAGGATCAATGGTGAGGATTATACTCCTTATAGGAGCATAAACCTTATCAAGCCCCATAAGGAACTGTATCAACTTAAGGAGTTGATTATGTTCCTTTATCTTGTTAGAGTTTTCACAAACACAATCAGGCAGATTGACAAGTGAGTCATACTACCTCCAAAGAGCATTGAATTTGTGATAATACTTAGATAAGGCAGATCCAGATTGAGACAATGAATGAATTTTATAATGCATGTTAAAAATCACAAAAGCATCTTGTTTACTATAGGTTTCCTCTAATTCATCCCACACAGTTTTAGCATTTTTAGAAAAAACCTGACCCATAAAAACATCCTGAGAAACATAACCAAGAATCCAATTTAATACCACAGAATTACATCTATCCCATTGTTCTTGCATAAAACCTTCTTCTATAGGTCTAGGAATTTTACCATTAATAAAACCAAGTTTATTTTTTGTATGAATAGCAATAGGTATTGCAGCTTTCCAAACTTTGTAATTTTCAGTACCCTCATGTTTAAAACCAATTATAGGAACACCATTAGTATCATTACAGTGCAAGAACAATGGATCATATTGATCAATGTTATTCTCCCTAGAACCAGAGCCTTTGCCCTTGTCCTTGGGAGGTTTATCACCCTCAACCATATTGAAACAACAATAAGAATAGACAAAGAAAACAGATTAAACACAAATCACCAAGAAGATGCAAGGTATACACCTGCTATCAAGCTTAAGAATTAGGATTCCTTGCTTCTCAGAGAAGTAGGTCAAGATTCACTCAATAGCACCAAATAATTGATGTATACACAAGAATCAAACAGATAATAAAAACAAATCAGTTAAACAACAAAAAACACAAAATCTAAAACTAAAAGAGGATGTGAGAGGTATCACAGAGCACGCAAAGATTCCAATCTAGAGAGACAAGATGTCTCATACACAACACAATCCAATCGAATGCACAGCAGAAGACAAACCTTAAAACAAACAAAACCTATTAGATAAAGAATTAAGACTACTAGAAGCTCACAAACATAACAATGCCCAATATTAGGAAAATAGACAAAACCCCTAAATTAGGGTTTGATACAAAAACCCTAATTTTGACGAATAACCACAAAATCAAGAGATCAACACTTGTTGATAATCAAGAATCACCCAAGAACAGAAATCCCTAAATTTTAGAAACCCTAAAATTTGATAACCCACGAACAAATCAAGATTTAATCAAATTGATTAATTCAACCACTAATTGATCAATTAACATCACGATCTACCCAGATCCGAACTCAAAACTCAAAACCCCCAAATATTTTCAAACCCTAATTTTTGAAAAACGATTAGATCTTTGTATCAAAGCAAACCTGGCTCTGATACCATGTGAAAATTTATACAAAGATCAAGATCAACCAACCTCCCCACTTATTTTATTCACAACATCAGACTATAACTTCAAATGCTACAACTGGTTTTGAGTTCAGAACTGAATACAAACAAGAAAACAAGAACTAAACTATTATCTTCAAATCTCACAAGAGAGATGAGAAGATTTACAGAGAAAAGATATAAACCCTAATTGAATAAAACACTGAATGAATTAAAAGACCTAAAAACTATTCTATATATAGCTAAAATATTTTCACTTTAGCCCCTCCTGATATAAGCTCCAAGCTCCTTCAACTTTTCATAAGCTCAGATAGAACCCCTGCAATTACAAAAGAATTGCTAACAAGATATAAATATAAAATCAAACTTACCTCTCTTACCCTTGAGCCTCAGACTAACTAGCAACATTAGTCCATGATACAGGATTTGGTTTATTATTCTCAATAGAATCTCAATCAAAACTATGCAAACATAGCTATATTAGACTTTGTTGCTAAAAAAAGTGCACATTTAAGGATAGTCATATCAAGATAGTTGCATTACATGCATACACGTAATTACTCGGACCATAGTTATCTTGACTCGGAAACTAAATCCATATAACCTAGTTACTTTGCTAGCTCTGAACTTTATTATCTTTTTCATCATCGTTTTGAAATATAAAACATAATGCTAAAAGTTTCTTAAATAACAAGACCATGTTATTGAGAGACGCAGCTTGAACTACTTTATTATTAGGGGTCAAAATAGATTTATTATTGAGAGACGGAGCTTAAAGGGTCAAAATAGATTTATTTATCATTAGGGGGTGAAATATGTATATTGTTCTATGTTAAATGTTTATTTGTAAAAATACACTAAAAATAAGCTTGCAAATCTATACTTGAGGAGGTCACAACCCCATCCTGCCTTTGAGAAGCTATGTCTCTAATGTTATTAAAGCACTAGACGGGTACTCGCATGTTGCGGCGACGGATACCTGTGTAACGAAATAACCTATAATAGCTTACGATTGAAGCATTGCAATCATATTTATATATTATGGTAGTATATGCGTAATACATCAAAACAAAAAGGGAGAAAGCAACAATGGTGGTGATTTGGTACACGGAAATAGTGATGACATGTCGTAGTTGGTAATAACGTGTAGACAAAAACAATGTCAAATCTTAGTATTGCAATAACGTCGTGGTTGACTTCACCATCTCAAACCAACATCTCTTCTTTTACCGCCATAACAAATTGTACACAATCACTTTCTAAAATGAATATTTCATCTTTTCATGATTCTTTTTATACTAAAACAAATAACATATACTAATTTAATATGAATTTAAAATTGTGTAGCCGAAAGTTAATAATGGTTATTTACTTAATTGTATTTTAAAAGTTTTCGGGTATTGCATTATTAATTACACAAATTAATTTTATTTTAAAGAACATGTCGGTTGCTAATATTAGAATTTGACCAAATCTTTTCATAATAGGTAAGCGTGTTGCTGAAGATTTCTATTTTAGGAATGACCTAAATGCTTTATAGAGTAGTATATATAAGGTGTCATGGCTTAAGACGTTTTGACATATCAGTGTCATATCATCATTTCATTTTTCACATTCACACATCAAAATACCTCATCATTTATCACTCAAGCCATTTCACCCTTATTGGGACACATCATTTTAATTATTATTATTTTTATTATTTCAAACCAACTAATTTTTATTCATTTAAATTATATAAAATACATTAAATATAAAAAAATGTATTACATTTAATTTTGATTAACTTTGCAATTTTTTTAGCCTTGTGACTAACCATACAAACTTTTAAAAATTTAGGAGCAAAAACTATAAAGCAACATTTTCAAAAATTAGAAATTAAAATAAGAACAAAACAAGAAAACACTAAATCATGTATGATTATTGCCACACACATTTAAATTCTAAAAAAAACATTACCTTCCTTTAAATCACGTTGCGCCAATTTACTCACGCCAGAAATAGCGTGCGTGGGGGGGATTGTAAAGCAACAACGATGGCGTCATTTGGCTAGATACATGAGAATGGCGCCGGTACCACGCTTTGACAGCTATTATGCAAAATCTTATCATTGTTCTCTTACTTTCCTCTTTCATGACTTTTTGTTATGTGGCATTTTGTTAATTATGTTTTTGGTATTTACCGCCTTAACGACATAAAAAGACCATGAAAACTGTTGAACTGCCTATTAAACATGGTTTTTTGTTGTTGCAAAAAATAGACGTTTGATCGTCAAATCGATTCCTTGTTGAACTAGCTAGGTTAACCCGAGTCTTAAAACATTGAATAACGGCAAAAAAAACTGCATAAAAAACTATGTAAACTTCTGAACCACCAACTAAACACGTTTTTCGTGAAAACTGGCTTTCGGTTAACAAAACAATATATTGATTTTTAAGAATTAATATTTCTAAAAAGATAATATACATGTCCTATGCATTTTTAAAAAGTAATTAACATAACTACAACGACTTAAATGTATAATCGGTTACGTACATAGGCGGATGAATGTGAGGACAAAGGAGGGTTGTCCCCCCCCCCAAATAATATTTTTTACTTTGGCCCTCTCACAACACATGAATTACGCGTTTGGCCCTCTCACAACAAAATGTCTAACTCCGCTACTGGTTACGCAGTATATTTTTTGCTCATACATACATTAAAATAAGAGAAAATGTCATCTAATATTAATAAAGTTTCATCATTGTTCTTTTAAAGCCACTCGTAGTTTATTTCAACTATAAAAAGGAACAAGTGAGGAGTCTGTTAAGACCTCTTAGATCGTTATTAAGACTCAGATTGTTTAGATCTAATATCTAGGATAAGCAATAACAATGCCTTGCATTCTTGTTGTTCGGTCTGGCTTATTGACTTACGGGCCATGTTGGTTTTCGTCTCATAAATGGCAATAGCCTCAATAGCATTAGCCACTCGCTGGGCTACAACCCGCTCAATTTCCTCAACACTCATCCCTTGATTAACAGTTGTCATTGTTTCCTGAAAATCACAGGGAACAAAATGTATATGAAGTTTTATTCAAGGGAAAATCATGACACTCCGTGATCCCAACAAGTAGGTAAGGTGAGACCACGTTATGCATAGATATAAGATAACAGCAACCATGGCATAAATAAATCTCCATCGTACAGTAGCATGATCATAACCAACAGCGTAGGTTAATACTTAATACATCGTTTACATGAGTAAAAGAGTACAAGCTTTTTATTAACACTACCAACCGAGTATTTCTCAAGTTTAGTGGGATATAATACAAAACAAGCTATACTGACAAATCTATTTGTCTATGGGCCAGGGTGCCTCTCAAGATTCTAGATGCTAGCCTCTTATGTTATCTTTAAGTGACTTAATATTCTTTGGTGATGATAAAGGTAGTGCAGCAGCAACTCAGTAATGCATGCCTCAGTAGATGGTGATCGTGGAGTATGGTATTAAATAGACATCCGTACTGCACGGGATTTGGTCTCGAAAGTCAAGATGATATGGTGTGGAGAGGTGGTGTGGAAGCAGACTTATCAGTCTTAAATGCCTCTGTATTCTCAGCTTGAGGGGACAGGATCAATAGTAGGTACCGCAGAAGGGTCGGTCGAAGCATAGGTGCTCCTCCTCCTCCTCGTCCTCCTTATCCTTCTCAACATCATCATCATCGTTGTCATCATCAGATGACTCATTATCATAATTATCTCCTCCATCGGCAGGATAGTCAGCAGGATCCTCCTCATGGTCCTCATCATCCTCCTTCAATTTGGAGTTAGCAATGTAGCCTGGTGATAGGGCTGTAGGTGAGGCATCGGCAGATAGAGGCTGATCCTTCATTGGTCCCTCTATCTCCTCATCAGAAGCTCACTGTAATCCCCATGGCTCGGAATTAATATAAACAGACGTGTAGGTAACCGTCGATAATGAAAACATAATTGCTTGCAACGAGCAAAAACTTGTGTCTTATATCTTATACTATCCACGTGACTCCAAACTCATACTGAGACCAAAAAGTATAAGTAGACCGCAACCTCTTGACAAAATCCTTATCTTCTATGAGACACATACTAAGTGATAACAAATGTGAGCATTGAGCACCATAAGAAAAATCACACACATTTGCTAGATTCGTCAAGTCTTTGTCACATCGTTTATAAGCACGAACAAGTTACCTCCTACTAAAAGGTATGATAAGAACACACATCTGTGAAACTTAACTACAACATCAAATAAGTGATAATCAATCGTCTTCGTAATCACATCTTCAATAAATCCCAAAACGAGCCATAAAATCAATAAGAATAAACTGAAATAATTTCACTTGTGTCTGTGATCCAAACCATGTGTGTCATCCGATATCGAGTGTAACTAGCAGTACTAACTCTCTTCATTGTACGATATCGGATGAAACTGGTAGTATTAAAAAACTTTTTTTCTTGTCAGATATCGACATAACTACCAGTATTAACTGCTTTCCAATGGCAGTACAAACATTAAAGCCAACAGTACAAACTTTCAACAAGCAATACTAACCTTTAAAAACTTGGGCAGTATAAACTTTTTTGAGCCCAATACTAGCAGTACTAAAAATCAAGTAGCAGTATTAACATACATTGGAGCTCGAACAATATTAACTTTTTATAAACACAAGCTGAGCAGCACTTACTTTCCATTTCGCCCTAACAACAGTAGTAACACACGCATCTATTTTAAGCAGTACTGAATTCAAGGCGAGCAGTGGTAAATTACCTTAGCAGTACAAACATCCACGAAGCCAGTATTAACAAAAACAAGCAGTAAAAATATTTTATTGACAGTATTAAGTCAACATCGAGCAGCATTTGTTAAATCAATAACTTCTATCGATCTTAATGTACCACCAATAGAGCTTCTCTTGTAACCTTGCTCGTCAAAACATAAAGACCTGCTGCTCCATTATCACGACGACAAGAAACTCAACCATTAGAGTTTTGTAAACCCTAAATCTTGTATCTTCTTGTGCTCTTGTTTCCTTCATCATTCATTCATACTAGGGTTCATCATCAATCCAAAGATTAACTCACCAAAGCTAGTAGGAACATTATAGATCACCAATCCTGTTTTTATTGAATTAGGGTTTGCAAAAACCCTAATCTTTACCAAATCAGCCAATCGCCTAAAACAGAAAATTCGATCATTCTTTTCATCAAGAACACGATACCAAAAACCTTGTAGATCCTAGATATCACGAGCCACGAGGCTCTGATACCAATTGAGGAGTCTGTTAAGACCTCTTAGATCGTTATTAAGACTCAGATTGTTTAGATCTAATATCTAGGATAAACAATAACAATGATAACAATTATGCAGCGGAATATAATGAAGACAATTGTTATTGAACAAGGTTTTTCATTCAAACGTTTCCTCTTTCCCCAAACACAATCTTGGGGCTACACCAACTAACTATCTAACTATGGTGTACACACACACACCTTTTACTATTCGACTCTCATCAGTCGACTCTGCTATCTATAAAACCTATGTCTATGATCTCTTTATATAGGGAGAGATCATGACTTACAAAGGAAGTAAATTAATATGATAAGGAAACTATTTAAACTAATTAAATACTTTCCTAATATGATAAGGAAACTATTTAAACTAATTAAATACTTTCCTAATCTTAATCTTGTAAACTTTGACCAAATCTTCATAATTCTCCACCAGCTTGTAGAATTCTGATCTGCTAGATTTAGTCCTTATGTTTCATTCTTTTATTTATTTTGTCTCATCAAATCTAGAATCCCAACAACAAGTTTCTAAATTGTTTCACTAAAATCACTCAAAGTGTTCTTCAATTGCAAAAACCACTCAATTTTTAATATCGTCCAACTTTAGTAAACTTTATAAAAAATGGATAAAAAAAATTATCTTTTAGAGTTGTCTTTAAAGTATTTAGACTTGCATCAATTTTATATGCTACAAAATAATAACAAAATTAATTAGTTTTTGTTCATTTTATCAAATAGATGTTCAAAAAAATTCACAATTTTGAACAACATTTAAGTGCAGTGAAAATAAAGTTTGAATGACTAAGAAAATAATAATAAACCTTGAGTAATTTTTGTAACTAAACAAAATTTAAGTAACTGTAACTAAACAGTATTGAAACTTAGTTACTTCCTCAGTCTCAAAATAAGTGTATTGCTTTGACTTTTTAAAGTATTTTTTTTTCAACTTTTACCTTAAATATTTTTGTTAATGTATTTTCATTATTATAATTTTCATCAAATATTATATAACGCAAACAAAAATATTTAAAGTTAAAGTAAAAAAAAGTTTAAAAACTGAAAACAGAACATTTATTTTGAAAGATAAGAAAGTATTATTTTATGAATTTCTCCCTTAAAATAACAATGAAGAATAACATAATAAAAGCTTGGCCTTTTTGTAAATTGTGGTTGTGACTATTGGGGTCACTATAGTGTAGGACCCTTTGTGTGTAAAGACACTAAAAAGTAGGCACTTCTAAAGCCCATATAGAGCATTATCACTAATTGGTATGGGTCCCCATCATTTTTAATTATAGCCCACTTAAAAGATAATTGCATGTAAATGCAATTGGTGAACAAAATAACTATTGTTAGTATATTATATCCGAACATGGTATGTTTAATTGAATAGATCTTAAACATGAAAGAAAGGTTGATTGTCCATGGTGATTTGCCATTAATGATACTGTTAGGTTCGTTTTAATTGATCCTGAAAAGCTGAAACCTGATATCGTCTAACAAAATGTTGTTTCGATGAGAAAGTTGAAGCTCTCTAAAGATGAGTAAACACATAGGAAACGTTGATAATGAAGCTCTATCTTCTTATGCGTGTTAGTTAACGCGTATATTACTACACTCGGTTTCAATATATATGCCCTAGTGGATGAATATATCGTACTAATAGATTTCAACGTATTCGCTCTACTTGCTCAACGGTATCTTTATATGATGTGTTCTTTCACTTTCACATGTAGCATGGACCCAATGGTGAAAACCCTTTTGTAGTTTGTTCTATTACGGATGATAGATGTTTAAAGGACGAGAATGAACGTTATGGTGATAAAAATGTGGTTGTAGTTTCTTGTGACAAAATATTGGTTGTCTTGAGATAATATATGAATAGTAACATACATTTGATTAGACGTTATAGCAATATATAGTGTGTAAAATGATAGATATAGACATGTTATCTTTGTAATAACCACATATGAATTAAATTATTTTCATCGACTTGACAATTTGTGTACTAGCTTTTCATTCATTGTTGTTTTTTACTTGAATACAAATATACTTAACTAAGACTAGACTAGTGTCGCTTGTCGTGTGAGGCATGATTCATAATAAATTCGATTCAAAATAATTGGAAGACGGGTAACTACATAGAGAATGACTATTATCTAAAACTAAACGAGTACATTGTATAGCTACTGCGGATAGTTATAATTATATTTTGGTTATTATACAATAAACTTAACCAAATTATAATTAAAACTATATGCCGCTATAAAATTTCGTTGCTATGCATGGATACTCGACTAGTTGTAATAAACCGTGTTTCAGTTTCATGTATTCTTAAGTCAACTTTTACATTAATGTATTCTCAAGTCAACTTTTATATTTGTGTAGGGGTGGCAATTCAGGTCGGCTTCGGGTTGGCGGCTTCGGGTTGACAGGTTGGCGGGTCAGAAAACCCCAACCCAAACCTAACCCATCTAAATATTCGGGTCAGCTATGTCAACCCTAACCTGTTTATACATAACCCGAACCTGACCCATTTAACCTCTATATATACTTGGGTCGGCGGGTTAAATAGGTTACACGGGTTGAATAGGTTAAACCGGTTTTGGGTTAACTCATTTAACCCATTTTATATACAAAAGTTGGCACATTACAGGGGTTAAACATGTTAAACGGGTTTGTGAGTCTACCCGTTTAACCCATTTAACACATATATAGATACTTTTTAATTTAAGAAAAAAATCTTAAACGGGTTAGCGGGTCGACCCACTTAATTTATTCCTAACCCGAACCTGACCTGTTTAATAAACGGGTTAAATGGGTCAACCCAAACCTGACCCGAAATATATTAGACTCAACCCAAACCTGTTAATTTTCGTGTCGGTTTCAGGTCGGGTTTCGTGTCGGGTCAGAAATTGCCACCTATTTCCTTAAATCATGTGTTTCCTTTATTAAATTTTATGTTTTCAAAAATTTCTAAGTACATTCAGTATATGTTATATAGATATAACGATGACCGTGATAGTTTTAATTAAAAGAGTTAAGTCTAAAGATACGTAACATACTTTCTTAAAAAGAATGAAATATGTAATCTACTTGTTTTATAATCAGTATCGCTAAATAACTTTCAAATTTTATTCGATATACGTAATATGATCGGGTATTGACCTGTTTGACCGTCACTACTTAGAAAAATTATAGTTTTGGTCGTTATGGTTTGCGTTGACTTTCAACTTTAGTCCTTTGACTTTTTTTACTTAATTATTTTCACTTAATTTTATTTTTACTTTTTTTTCATTTATTTATACACTAATTCTTTTTACGCTTATTATACTTTTTTTACCACTTATTCATACACTATTTTTTCTACACTTTTTTTTACACTAATCTTTTTTACTTTATTCATTTATTCATACACTAATTTGTTTTACCACTTAGAAAAATGACACTATTTTTTTAAACATTTATTATACTTATACTTTAACCGAGCTTAAAAAAAAGTTCTTTTTAAGAAAAAATTTCTAAACCTTGCGTTAATTTTTTTTCAAAACTAACACCATCACTTTAACATTTATTATACTTATACTTTAACGCAACGTTTTAAAAAAATGTTTAAGAAATATAAGTCACATGAGGGGTGTTTAACGGTCAAAATTTAAGTCACGTGAGAGTGTTAGTTTTGAAAAAAGTTTAACGCAACGTTTAGAAATTTTTTCCTAATTTTTTTTCTAAAGTTGTGTTAAAGTATAAGTATAATAAGTGTCAAAAATATTAGCTTCGTATTCTAAGTGGTAAAAAGAAGTAGCGTATGAATATATGAATAAATGAATAAAGTAAAAAAAATTAGTATACAAAAGTGTAATAAGTGTAAAAAAAATTAGTGTAAAAATAAGTGGTAAAAAAAGTATAATAAGTGTAAAAATAATTAGCGTATAAATAAAAGAAAAAAAGTAAAAAAAAATTAAGTGAAAACAAATTAAGTAAAAAAAGTCAAGGGACTAAAGTTGAAAGTCAACGCAAATCACAGAGACCAAAACTGTAAATTTTCAAAGTAGTGACCAGTCAATACCCGGTCATATTACGTATATCGAATAAAATTTGAAAGTTATTTAGCGATACTGGGAATAAAACAAGTAGGTTACGTATTTCGTTCTTTTTAGGAAAGCATGATGCTTATCTTTAAACTTCACTCTCATTAAAATTTGGAAGCCTCCCCGAATTCAAATAAAATTATGGTTTTTTTTTTCAGGTTATTTGGGTGGACGAGTTTAAACTCAAATATACGCATTTATACTACAGTATTTCGTAACTGATAACTTTCGTGGTCTTGTCACCTTCGAAATATGTGTCTAATGAGTTTGAACACGAAACATCTTGTGAAAGATAATAGGATATTCGAACATGAAATGTGTTATAGCATTAGTATTATTTTGCTCGTAAACTATGGCAAGCTCTTTCTAAAATTTTTATCGTGGAATCGAGAATGAAGTTTACATTCTATGCTCGATCATGAATTAGTAATTGCATCTAATTTCTGGAAAAAGCCCTATTATTTATGAAATCGATCTCCATGAGTCCATATTCATGATTTTTTGGATTTGTCTCTAAGCAATAATACAAAGATATATTTCAATGATTTAAAATCCCTTAAGAAACAAGATGGTTATATAAAATTTGAATAAATCAAATAATATATTTGACAAATTTAATAGAACAATATAATCCCTACATTTTCAATAATTTTCTTTCAAATGGTTACAATAATTCAATACGATAGTTACAACATATAAAAAAGTCAATCCCTCATAAATTACAATGAATTTTATATTTAAAATTCTTCGATTAAAAAATAAAGAAGTAAAGTTATCTTTTAATAATGAAAGTGAAGGTTGATAGGTATTATTATTATACAGTAGTAAATTTAAAAAATGTTAGCTTTACTAGAATGTCCAACTTGTAGCGTCACCTGGTCTATTGATTTTAACTTACGTCCATTTCACAAATGTTAAGTTTTGGACCCACAGCCTGATAAGATCATTTTGGACTTTCGACCCGATTATATATATATTATCATTCGAGATCCGTTGACTTTGCATTGCTGTTCATTTTAAGCACTGTAGCTAAAGTGCTACAGTGCTGGATCAAAAAGAAGCCTAAAAAATTTTGCCTAAAAATTTAGGCCGGGCCGGCCCTATTAGTTTTTTTTTTAAATTTGTTGGCACAAAATAGGAAGGAAAAACTATGTTACAAAAGTACCGACGCATTCAGATAAAAAAATACTCGCGGTAACATTTTCGAATTGACTTAAACAGTGTCATTTTACACCATGAGACCAAAAAAATAAATTCGCAAAAAAAATAAAAAATTAACGCCCCGCAATAACGCGCGAAAGATTAACGCCCGCAGCACCGCGCGGATATATTTGCTTGTTTTACTAATACGACTTTTCGTTATTTTGACTTCATGTATCATCGGTAATGGCTGAAGGGTAAAACAATTAAAACAAAAAGTTTTAAGCCTCTGATTTATCAAGTCTCACAAATAAAAAATGCTTTATAGGCACTTAATAAAGTTTGCATCGTACATAAAGCAAAACATGATTTAAAGACTTTAGCTAAATATGAACTATATGTTTTTGAGTTTTTCGTTAGGAATAATTATTTGTTTTGACGTGTTGTTTGCAATCAAATCCGTTAACAAAAATTTAGAATCAAAAGAAATTTTTATTAGTGATGCAATTAAATAATTAGAAGGTCTTGCGCTCTTCCTTAAAAAATATAGAGATAGTAGACTTAAAGATGCTTTAATTTTTGCTAAATAAATTGCTAAAAAAATAAACGTAGAACTTAAATTTGAAAAAAAAATGAACTATAATGATGATTACTTTAACAATGAAATTATAAAAGTCTCCGAAGAGAATTCTAGAAGTGATTATTTCTTATACATTGTAGACGAGGCTATTCAATACGTATCTATATTGTAAATCTAAATTATTTCTTTTTAATTAGCTAAAACTTCCATTCATGTGACAATTACCACTGCGAGAAGGTATTTTTCAAAACTAAAGTTAGCTAAAAATTATGTAAGATCGAAAATGTCACAAAAAAATATTAAATGAATTAGCTCATTTGTTGATTGAAAATGAATTATAATACCATATTGATTCTAACAACTAAATCAAGAATTGTGCATTAAAATTGCTAAAAATATTTTATGCAAACGATTTTTCGGCAAATAACCTTGATAAAAAAGCCTAGTTTTGAAGCTTTCCTTTAAGCCTCCGTAAAATATGAGCCGCTCATGTATATCACTATTACACACTATATATAAATAAACCTTTAGTGATAAAAAAATTAATTAGATAAAAAAAGTGTTACTAAATCTAAACTTTTATTGATATTTTTCAAAAGATATTAAAAAAAACTTGAAATTTTGAGATTTAATGACACTTCTTTTATAATTTGGTGACACTTTTTTACTTGTAATAACATTTTTTGATTTTTAGTGACACTTGCTCTACACGTCATTAAATGACATTTTTTTTTTACTATGTGATAAATTTTCAATCAATCCTCATTCCGTGTTAAATGATAGTAACAAATTTAGGTCTAAAGTTCTCAAGTGATTCGGATCGCTTATTTTTCAAGAAAATTAGATTAATGGTAAAACTCTGACCTCGTGCAATTCTTTCGGGGGTGTTGACTGACTTTTCCTTAAAAACCTAATCTCAGCCAATGTCATTTGTTCTGGATTGCTTACGTGCTATTTGTATTGCGTTTTGCGTACTACAAATATAAATGATCCACTATGTATGGTTTATGTACACACTCATGGCTTTTAAATGTTACAAGTTCATTTAGATGTCAAATGATATGCTAAGTGGGCCTAAAAGTTGACATATCCTCCACCAAGAAAACAAAAATTAGATAGAAAGGTATTTATCATACTTTACTATCTTTTTCAATTGCATAAATTTCGAATCACTTAACTAATACTTTATAATTTTATCAATCATGGCATTTGTTTTCAATTGAATCTTTGAACAAAGAGAAAGGGATAAAAAAAGTGTAACTAGTTGTATTTAACATTATTGAGGATCCATGTCATGTTAATATGATTAAAAGTAGTCAAAAGATAATGTAACTAATGACATTTTAATATATGTGACAACTGTGTAGTCATTACTTGATAGAGCTACTTTAGCTTGACATAAAATTAGAAAATTGTCGAGAAAATGTAACATAAAAGGTATGTTCAACGTAATATAGGCTGGAACTGGAGCTTATATTATACGGAGTAAAATGAATACTGAAGCTTATATTTATAGTTTTGTAAAGCTGTTTGATAAATTATTTAGAGTTGAATCTTATTAATGTAAATTCGCATAAAGATACATCAAATGTGTTGATACGGGATATTCAAAAGCTCGTTGGCTCATCAGAAGGACTATGAAATAACAAAACCGAAACATTCGTCTGGAAAGAAACTTGGATCCTCAAATTTGTCCGAGCTTAAACATTCCCTTTTTTCTTGCGTCAAAACTTGAACTTTCAGTCTTTTTGATGAGCGAAAAAGTACTGGATACGTCATATTAGCAAAATTTAGTATATTATGTATCACATAGCGAAAAAAACAGATAGAATTTTGGACCTCTTAATGATCTGACTCCGCGACTATTGATTAAAAGGTAGCCTTTTTATTACATATATGAAAAAAAGGAAAGAGAGTGGAGCTTGGTTTTATAAACAAAGAAATTGTGAATAGAAACTGCACAAGAACATGGAGATGAGATCAACCATGGAGATGAGATCAATTACCGTTGACTCTCTTTTTCTTTATGCCTTCTCTTCGGCCGCATACAATGCCTTGATTTCTTCCACGTCGTCATAGCTTCCAAGGAAGATGGGGGATCGCTCGTGAATCGTCTTTGGAACCAAGTCAAGTGACTGTCGTTACAATGTGTTAGATTTATATTCATCCGTTTTTCATTATATACTGAAATTTGGATATGCAACCAGATTGACACTATTAAACAAGTATAAGATGCAAGATATTATATCGTAGGAAGTCAAATTGCAGCCAATTTATGTGAAAAGGTAAACGTGGTTACATTTTGTTATTAGCATATTAATATATTTTGTAAAACTTAAAAGATTTAGCTAAAAAGGTACCGGCTGAATAATTTGAAGTAACTTACACAACACCGTACAGTATTTTGTTTGAAAATTTTGGACGACTCTTTAGTAAAATCTTTCCCAATCATATTTTAAAAAAGTACCCTGTTTCACCAATCCAATTTTTTTTGTCCATTTTGATCCATTATACTAAACGAATCCAAATTCACCCACAATACAGCTCAGAGATGCATAACGGGTTTGGGCCCGAACCAAAAAATCCTGAGAAGACCCGTTCCTAGGCCCAGTCGGCCTGACAGAGAATTTTGTCCTAGTATGTTTCCCAAAGACCAGTCGTAGTCCCGGTTAAGCCCAAAAACCTCTATAAACCTGGCCCTGAGTCCTGACAACTCCCTCGGCCCGACCCTTAATTGCAAGATCCCATTATAGTTCAAGTAGCTACCTTTTTTTATGAAAATGACAGTATATTGAATTTGATTCAATATGCAAACAATATTTATAAATGTGACATTGAAAGGTGCCATTACCCGTTCCTTTCCGGTAAATGACTGCCCTCCAGCTTGTTCCATCAAGAACGACATCGGGAACACTTCATACAGAACCCTGTTTCATATACAGTGGGATCAATAGTCGACTTAAACCATTGTGACATATTACGAGAGGAGATAGCCATCTAAAAAAAATCAGTTAAATCAAATGTACCTTAGTTTCCCGCTTGGGCTCTTCTTATCAGCAGGGTACAAAAACACGCCCCCGTAAAGTAATGTGCGATGAACATCAGCAACCATACTGTAACAGGCGGTATAAAAACAAAATTAAAGCAATGTAACTGGTTTTCATAGGAGACTTGAAACAGACTTGAATATACTTCTCCACAATGATTTTGATAACAGCATATACCCAACTAACGATAAATTTATAACGAGAGGAACGGAAAAAAAGTATACATACTTTTTCAGGTTGAACATTTTTCAGTGTGGGACATAATTTATACATGTTCGAAACGCAAAACATTACATCAGTTAAGAGTGCGCATAGAAAGTTGGGAAAATTGCATTAAATGACAACACACTTTCATTAGACTTTTAATTTAATCACTGGGCTTTGAAAATCATTATAAACATGATCCAACTATCAAAAAACATTACAGAAACCATGCAGAATTTTAAAACAGTATCGATAATTATTCAGTTATATTAGCATTTTACAGTTTACTTGGTTAAACTTAACCACAATATTGTGAAGCGTACAATGGTTTTGGTGACGATTTTTATAAGTTCGGTGACCAGATGAAAAATGATGTGAAAGTACGTTGCTATTTATAGCAATTTGCCCTTAATGATAAAAAAAGATGAAAGAATAATAAATAGCTTACAAGTGATAACATTTTTAAGAAAGCTTTCAAAATTAAAGTATGAAAATACCTTCCAATATATCTTAGAGATTTGGCAGATGAACCATCCGTGGGGTACTTGCATTTTTCCACAAACCTGAAACTCGAAGAATGTCAAAAAGACGCATCATAAGGACACCAACGAAACTGGGACAGAAGATAACTGACATACTTTGCAGTGGGACCGTCCCAGTTCTTAGCATTTCCTTCATTGACCGAATAGATTTTTCCTTTCTTTGGGATCTGTATATGTAGGAGTTAGATGCAGAAAGGCTAAATAATGCAAATCAACTGATTATCTGATCATCGTATTATATGAAAGGCTAAAAAATGGCGTACCTTGATGTCCGGGTGGGTGAGTATAAACTCTCCTAGAGATGGATCAAGAGTAAAACCATTCACACCAGATCCAGTGCTCAAAACAAACTGTAAAAAGGAACGTAATTCTCAGGGTAAATTATGTAAGAAATTAATATTCAAGTCAGCGATCATATTGGTTCACAAACTTCACATAACGAGTGTTGAACAAGTTCTTCCTCAACCATGTGAAAATTAAGAGGAATCAATGAATCAGTAAAAAGTTGAAGTCACACTTCAGACCTAATTACTAATAAATGCTTCGATTCTGGTTTAAGTTTTATCAATAACACGTCAAACAGGCAACATATAAAGATTCAGCTAAAAAGGAAATGGGTCAAAGTGTCAAACAGGATAAAAGTCGGTCATTTATGTATAAACCTAATGATATTCAAAACGATAATATTTTTCAGTGATATGATATAACTTTTGTAATCATATGTGACAGGCTAATTATTTTTCAAGAATTGGTTATTGGGACCAAAAGTATTTCAGGTGACCCACCCGTTTCTACTCGAACCAAAAGATTACCCATTACCCAACCTGCCTGTTTTTCTATCTCCAGAAAGAGATTATTCTCACCGTGCAAGAGCTACCATACATGCAGTATCCAGCGGCGAGCATATTTTTTCCAGGCTGGAGTACATCTTCTAAAGATGGATCGTCACCGTCTTTTATCATGTAGATCCCAAAAATCTATAAAAGGAAATGTTAGTTTATCACACTGCAAAACGCCATCATGAATAAATTTCAATATATGTATCCAAAGATCCAAACACAAAAATGTAACGAGTGTTAATGAGGTGTCATACAGTTCCAATGGAAACACCACAGTCAATGTTGGAGGATCCATCTAGCGGATCAAACACAACACAATACCTGCAAAATTTCCATTTATGTTCATACAAAAATAAAGTCAAAGAATATATAAAAAATAAACTATGATTAGGAGACAGTTGGTTCTTACTTTCCACGCTTAGACGGTTCCACAATTATTGCCTCTTCATCCTCTTCAGAAACAAGTATGCACTGAAAGAAGATTGAATAACATGGTTAAAAAGTAAAACAGTAAATATATGAAGTTGGTAGATATTTACAAACACTCACTGTTCTGCCACTGCTGACCAAAGCTTTCACGAAAACTTGATTTGAAAGAACATCCAGTTTCTTCTGCTCTTCTCCCTGAAACCAGAACACACAAATGACATTTAATGAGCACGAGCAAAGATTTTGGCACCGATGACAGGGAAAAAATTATTTGTGATGGCATGGGCGGATTGGGTGACTTTTCACAATAAGCTATGGATGAACGGGGAATTTTCTCATAAGGGTCAAAAGATGTCGGGTTGGGTCAGGTTGACCTGCTAATATTTTTCTTTTTTACCTCAAGTTTTATCATCTAAAATCTTTGAATAAACCATCTAGGAGTGTTCTGTAGTTAACTTGCCAACACAATGGTCACATTACATGACCCGTAAACACTTTTTTGTCCATTTTTTTGTAAATAAGTCATGCGGAAGCTATGATTACAAAAACAGTAAAAATAATCCATAATTTTTAATATGACTGATTTGTGAACATGCATGCATTAATAATAGACTTTAGGCCACTTGCAAGTTTTCACCCGGTCCCATTTTAGCTGAAATTTTTGGCCTGTCCCATATGAGATGAAACACTACCAATTTGACCCATTAGTCGGCATCATGGGTCACAATTTCTACCTCTTACGAGGAGTGGTTTTTTGTAAACTTGCCTGCACATTGGTCTCTCCAGCAAGTCCAATGAGTTTAGCCAAACCCGCCTGCGCAAACAAACATCAAACTATAAGAACAGACCACTTAACATGTCAAACACTAAGCAAGAACTTGCTTGCTTAGCAACTTAATCGACTGATTTCTCAATTAGTTAACATAGTAATTTCCGATCAGCAATATTATCAGGTCATCAAAGTAAGTTTAACCAGATGTCATTAGTGACAGATTAACGAAGAAATCCGGGTAATAAAATTTACAGTAATATTTTTTGTTTGAAAAGCAAACTAAACAAGACTTAATATACTTTGCAAAGTGTATCAGCTTTAATAATCAATGTGTGAGATTGTTTTTTTGCTTTTCCAAACAAGCCGTTTTAAATAAGCAGTTTATTTCACTCGCAAATAATCATCTAAGATTCTAAGTCATTTAAAAAAGCAATCCCAAACACCCTCAATACTATTTATCCACTGACCAAACCACAAACACTGCGTAAAGCACTTTGAAAGCAATTCCAAGTGGACCAAACATCCATTTAATATGCTTCAACAATCACAATCATTGTGGGCATGTTTTGAGATTCTGCTCTCAAACTCATTTCATCCAAACACTCGCAACTAATTATCTGCGATTTAAAAACACTCTAAACACATCATACAAAAAACAACTCTCATTAGTGTATGGGATTCCGTTAGCAAAAACGACACCTGCTTTTTTAAAACTGCGTTTTCTCCCTAAAAAACTGCAACTAACAACTTTTTGCTAATAATTCGCCAAAAAGTATTTCCTAATTATCCCACAAAGGCAATGAACACTCAATCACAAACACCTTCTAAACACACACAAAAAAAACACGCAATCCCACTAATGCACACGGTAGTTAAAAGCATGACTAAGACGGTCATACCCCTACCCCAAAGGTACATACACTCCTTCTAGAAAAACATCCAACAAATATGCAATATTAAATGAAACATCAAAAGACAACAATAACAACCTATTAGGTAGCAGCTCCCACCTCTACGATGAAAACCCAGCACAATATACAAAAATGTAAAACTCTTCTCCGATGTTTAGTGCTATGTATAGTAAAACACTAAATATAATGCTACACTATATTTCACACTAATACTATTTAGGATTAATTTCATATATCATTAATTTCATATATACCCAAAGTGCAACCCATGAATACATAATGTACAATGTTTTTAAAACATGTTTTGGTATATATGAAATTTCCATCTATAAAAAAGGGAAATATGAAATTGCCCCTACTATTTACCTTATTTAAATACTACGTACTACATATTTGTTACTACTTTGATATTTAACTAAAAATATATAATTTAATTTATATAAACTATATTTTCATAAGTCTTAAGCCCAATATGGATATATGTTATTCAAACCATTTTTTTTATTTAGTGTGTCAGACATGTACTTTAAACTAATTAGTTCTATACATCGGAGTAACTTTTATTTTGTGCAAGTATATGCTATAAAGATGCTTTTTTTACACTATTTTAATGCAAAATTTTGATGCTAACATTAAAGATGCTTTCAGGGACGAAACTATGACCAAATATAATTGGTGCACACTATGTTTTAAACTGTAACACTAGAGACACAATTCAATCGCACTAATTTGCATGGTACGATGAAAAGTAATAAACTGAAACATAAAAAAAAAATCAAAGATAATAAAAAGAAAGAATGAAGAACCTTATTAACAGCAGCACAAACAAACTTGCAACCAAGAACAATGTGACTAAGCAAAATACTAAAATCACCACGTGATTCCGGATGTTTCGACTGTTCATTCAACACGAATCGTGTTATCGTCATTAAATCTGTCCTAAACGCATCTGCCTCATGATCCATCTTTTTTTCAAACCTTTTTTTGTTTCTTTTTAAAAAATAAGACTATCTATTTTTTTTTTCTTAGATCATACTATAAATAAAACACACAGTTCAATGAGGAGATATTAAATATATGTGAATGAATGAGATGATGATGAGGTTATCTGATGTCAGTGATGATTTGAGTGACACGTGGCGTAAGACGGCGTGACGGTGACGCTAGAGGTTATGCTATTTTACGTACAGAGGAGATGGATAATAAGGTTTCTTCTTGTTTTTGTTGTTAAGGAAGGTTTGGCTATAGGACAAGTTTTAGATTTTTCATGTTTTTGGCTTCTTGTATGAAATTGTTTTCATCTTAGGTCCCTTTAAGGGGTGTTTGTTTCTGCTTATATAGCCGAGGAAATTTTCAAAGTCGACATATAAGTAACCGCGTTATCAAAATTAACATGGCGCGTAAATTTGTTTTGATCGTCATGATCATTTACGCTCTTATATGTTAATATTACTACATGTTACATATAGCGTGAAGGATCAGTGACTATCTGTTTAGCATCGTTTGTTATGCAAGACGAAAATTGTAGTGGTCGAACACGAGTCACATAAATCTAAATAAGATACATAGACTTGCAAAGTTGCAATGCACACCCTCCCCTAATTTTGTTAACTCATTCACAAACCCATATCAATGACTCATTGCCAACAAATGAATTGGATAAACTCTATTAGCTGGTAACCAAAGTTAAAAGAGTCAATAATCACATCTACTAGCCCCTCTTTAGCTAAGTCAACTACTCGTTAGTCATTACGTACCCAGTTCCTATTTAAATTTAAAAAAATTATCAAAATCTTAGAATAAGATGGAGCCGTACATGTGTACAAACAGGGGCAGACTTAGAAGTTCACGTAATTTCAATAGATGTTTGTCGCGTAGTGTAAATTTTTATAATAATTTTTGATTTTTTTAAAAATGAACTCGGTTTTAAAAATTTGTATCTAATATGTGAAATAAATAAAGTTTTATCTATCATCAAAACTCTTTATATTCGTGAACAAATTTTATGCACCCGATAACTTATTGTTCTGAATCCGCCATGTATACGAGTAATTTACAAGAAGATTAAATATATGCATTCGTTTTCTAAATGTCGTCACATCTTGTTTAAGATAATAATGAGTTTTTAATTCTTAAACAAATAATTTTTATCCCGAATTAAAGTAAGTTAAAGTTGACATTATAGGAGTGTGTACTACACGACTTTTCTCCACCAACAAATCCATGTGACACACTTATCTCTAGCAATGTTTCGTGTTATCTTTTCGTAGCTTTTGGCCATTTTCTTCTCTTTTTACCTAGCTGATTTAACAACCATATTTCTATTTTCTTTAAAAAAAAATTAACGTAATATTTTGAGTTAATTAGTTAAATAGTTCATGTGATATGTCGGGTATAAATGATTTAGTCATTTATACTTAACAAATCACATAAATCATTTACTAAATATTAACTTTTGTATCTTTGCTTGAGTTACCAAAAATATCTCTTAAAGTGACATAAAATTATATTTAAAAGTTTGTTTTCTCCTAGCTAGCGTTGTTAGTTCGTTAGGGGTATAGGATAGATCAGTTTGTGATGCCGGTGTGCTCGAGTATGATTGATTATAATGTTGTGATTGTTGTCCTAGTCTATCTCTTTCTTGAGTTTTAAAAATGATTGAATGATAAAAATCTTGTGAGATTAGTTTATTAATGATGCAATAGTTATATAGAGAATTGCAAAAATCGTCCTTGGCCAAATTGTACGTTTGGTCCGCCTGGTATCAAAATTGCAAAAATTGTCCGTGTGGAAAACCTTTGATTTCACTTTTTGTCTTTGGTCGAACTAAAATGACTAATATACCCTCGTTCTCTTCTTTTTGTATTTTTTCTTTAATTTATATATTAAAAAAATCAAAAATAACTCTTTTATTATATCTTATCATCTTTAAAAAAACACATATATAAAATAGTCATATCTTATATCATCTCCTACCATATCCTATCATCTCAGATTTTAGATTTATCAAAAATACAAAAGAGTTAATTGCATAAATTGTCCCTGTGGTTTGTCGGGTTTAACGGATTTCGTCCCTCCCAAACTATTTTAACGGATCATCTCCTTATGGTTCTGACCCGTATCGGGTTTGGTCCCTCCCACTAACAATTGTTAGTTTATCCCGTTAAGTTGTCCTACGTGGCATTTAAGTGAGGGGTATTTTTGTCTCACCATGTCCCTGCAAATGTGTTTATAAGATTTAGGGATTCATATAGCCGTCACAAACTATTTTTATCCCTGAAACAATTTACACACACACACACAGTAACAACAATGGAGAGATGTCGTATTTGCAACTCGATTGGCATCATCAAAACTTCATGGACTCCAACCAACCCAGGAAGACGATTTTATTGTTGTTCAAAAAGGGTAATCAATTATCTTGTAAAAAACCCTAAAATATTTGACCTAATTTTTCTATATTTCTAATAGGTTGCTAATCATGGGATTATTGATTGGTATAATCCTCCTATGTGTCCAAGATCCGTTCAAATCATTCCAGGTCTGTTAAGATCAATGAATGACTTACAAGGACAAGTACATGAAACAAGTGTTCAAGCTAGAAGAATGAAGATGATGTTGGTGTTCAGTTGGGTTTTTTTGTTGTTTTCCTAGTTTTTAAGTGATAAGCTTTTAGCAATTGTACTTTGTTCTTGGTGCTGATAGGCTTTAGTAATGAATGAAGATGTGTAGGGTAATGACTTATTGTAATGGAACTGCTTTTTCTAAGTCAATCAATGAAATGAAGATCTTTTGGTAATGACCTGAATTTGGTATTGTATTGAATGAATTGATAAATGCAGGGTACAAGTTTTTTGGTTAGTTGTCATAAATTTTCATCAACAGTCTAACTAACACCAAACTTAGCATTTACAATAACTAGTCAAAATGGGTATAAAAACAGACATGCATTAACAACACTGCAATTTCAACCAACAAGTAGAATACATTAAAGATACTTGAGTTTAGTGTTTGACCAACATGGAAAAAAACAGACAGCTAAGGACCAAAACAAAGTCTGAGATCAAGACATACAAAAGAAACATAACAAGTACTAAAGTAAACATAGTCTTTGACAAGACATAAAAAAACTAAGGACCACCCCTCTTTGCAGAAGACTTGGTCATCTTGGTTGGTGAGGCATGAAGAAAACTAGGATGTTGGGCTCTTCCAACTGAACTCTGTGTTGTCTGTGTGGTCTATGAACCACCAACACTTGCATCTCCACCTCCTTGTAAACCAACATCAGCATGTCTACTTTTTGACTCTTGCATCCTCTTCCAACTGTAGTCTGTGTGTTCTGTGAACCACCAACACCTGCATCTCCAACCCCTTGTGAACCAGCACCAGCATCTCCACTTTTTTTACTTTTGCATCCTCTTTGATTGTGACCAACCTGCTTACACAAACTACAAGTTACACTCTTTCCTGACCTTGTCATCTTGTTAGACTTCATAATTTCATCTGCAAGTTCAGCTGCACTCTTTTTCCTTTTCTTTAGTGGTCTGCCAATCTGTGGGTGAGGTTTTGGTGGGATAATGGTTGTTGGAACATCTGATTTTTTCCATGCTTGTGGACCATTTACAGGATTAATCTTAAACATGTACATCTCTTTCCAAGTTGATAACCAGTGACATGGATTGCAATAAGACTCAGGTATTCCAGTATCTGTCCCATTACTTGCCATATCCTGTATGGCAGCAACTGCATGTGTGCATGGTATCCCACTCAACTCCTATTTCCTACAACTACAGACCCTCTCAGTCATATTAACCACAAATTGATCACCCCAAGGACAACTGACTTGATACAAGTCACTACCATTCTAGTCAACCTATAAAAATGACATACATTTTCTACTTATCATTCAACACTGCATTAACAACACATTCATAACAATCAACCAACACACTTCATTAAAGATAGTTGGTAAAAAACCAGTGTTTGACCTATACAAAGTCAAATATCAACACTTAACTTACATCTTAAAGTACCAAAGGAAATAGACATAGTGTTTCACCTTAGATAGTCAACACATACAAGTACATAACTTAACTAGCTTGTGGTGTACTCTGTGTGGTTTGTGAACCATGAACACCAGCTTGTTGTGAACCATGAGCAGCATCTCCATGACCAGCAACACCAGCTTGTTGTGAACCACCCCCTTTTTTACTCTTGCAGCCTCTTGAATTGTGACCAACCTGCTTACACGATTTGCAAGTAACACTCTTTCCTGTCTTTGTCAGCTTCTTAGACTTCATCATTTCATCTGCAAGCTCAGCTGCACTCTTTTTCCTTTTCTTAGGGGGTCTGCCAATCTGTGGGTGAGGTTTTGGTGGGATAATGGTTGTTGGCACATCTGATTTCTTCCAACCCTGTGGTCCATTCACTGGATTTATCTTAAATTTATACATCTCTTTCCATGTTGTTAACCAATGAACTGGAAGACAATAAGACTCTGGTATTCCAGTATCTATCCCATTATTTGCCTGATCCCATATGGAAGCAACTGCATGTGTGCAGGGTATTCCACTCAACTCCCATTTCCTACAACTACATACTCTTTCACTCAGATTAACCACAAATTGATCACCCCAAGGACAAGTTACTTGATACAAGTCACTACCATTCCATTCAACCTAGGAAAATTACATCCAATAAGTAAATCTAACACAAGCAAGTAAAAATTTTCATTGTTTAGATACTTACCTTCAACTTTGCAGCAGCCCTTACAATAAGCTTAAAGATCTTTGCAGTACTTGGTGTTAAAGGTCCATCACACTTGTCTTGCACCTTCTGAACATTCACAATTCTCTTCATAAGGTATTCCCTTATGTATTCTAGACAAGTGATAATAGGCTTGTCCCTTCCATCTAGAAGCTGCCTGTTTAGAACTTCACACAAGTTATTCAAAAGAATATTGCTTTTTGCCCTACCTGCAATACAATCACACCATAGTTAGACATAACCCTTAATGCAATACAAAAATAATACAAGTTGTACCTGTAAAGTGAGACCTAGCCCAGTGTTGTGGTGGGATCTTCCTCAACCATTCATAAGCTTCTATGTTGTGATTTTTCATTTTTTCCATTCTTTTATCAAACTTCTGAATGGTGGTAGCCATGGCACATTTCCATAATAATTCCTTGTACAATTTTCCTCTCCAAGACAATTTCATATTATCATAGATATGTTTGAGACAACACCTATGTTCTACACTAGGAAATGTCTCTGCAATGGCTGGTATCACACCCTAATATATAATAGATTATGTAAGACAACTATAATAGATACAACACAATTGAAAAATAGATATGAATATTACCTTTTGCCTGTCAGATATAAATGTGAAGTTGGAGTTTTTGAAAAGCTCAAGATCATCACCTAGGCAGTCAAGGAACCACTTCCATGAATCCTTAGATTCAGATTCAACTACAACATATGCAAGTGGGTAGATCCCATTGTTTGGATCTACTCCAACTGCTGTAAGAATTTGGCCAGGGTATGGTCCAGACGGGAAACAACCATCAAGACCCAAAAAATCTCTCCCCCTGCTTTAAATCCATCTTTTAAAGGTCCTAAACATATATATATCCTCTTGAACTTTCTTTCTTCACTGTCTCGAACTTCTGGTAGTTCAACCTCTATCTTAACTGTAGTATTTGGATTAATTTCCTTCAATTCCATACAGTAATCTCTTAACTGTGCATACTGCTGTGTATAGTTACAAACAACTTTTTCATAAGCCATCTTTTTAGCTCTAAACACCTTCTGCTTTGATACCCCTACTTCAAATTTTTTCTGCAATTGATCTTTAAGGGCAGATAAAGGAATCTTGGGATTTGGTTTAATGCTTTCCTCCACTTCCCTTGAAAGGAAAGTAGCTGTGCATTTTGTTACTATTCTAGTTTGTAGACACTTGTGGATATCTTATAATGTTTTGACTTCCCAAGTATCCTCATTAGGCAACTTGGATACTTGCATAGCCCAAGGACAACCATAAGATTCTTTTGGTTTTGTCACTTTCTCTTTCTTTGAAATGGACTTGGGCTGAACTTTACTTGTTGGGCCTTTTGGATTACATGTGACAGGTACAATAGTGCCCATATTATTATTTGCAAAGTCTGGAACTTGACCTCTACAAACAACTCTCACCTTTAGCTTGTCATTTTTCTTTAACCATAACTGCCTTCTTTGTTCCACTGATACTCTAGTCACTTTTTCCTTAACCAGTTTGCTAGTGGCAAATTATTCTCCAACAAAGAAATTTTCTTTACAAGTTGTTTCACCTTTACTAAATTTTGCCTGATTCATCCTACCAACTTTCCTTAATGCTTTTCTCCTAACATCTTCATCTGAATCACTTCCACTATCAAAGTCCTCATGATCAACCTCCTCTAAATCAAACACTTCATTTTCCTCTACCACTTTCTCTTTACATCCAACCCATTCTACATCAGGATCTGTATGACTCTTAAACTCACATATCAACATCTACATCATTTATCAAGTTCTCTTCATCTACAAAATAATCACTGTCTTTACTATCTGAACCACTACTACTATCAGAACCATTCTCACTACCTGAACCATTCCTACTTGATTGACCTACCTCTTTCCTACTTGATTGACCTACTTCTTTCCTACTAGGCTGCTGACCTTTCTTAGATTTTATTGGCAACTTTTTTAAGGCCTCCTGCAACCACTCATCCTTACTTACATCAACCTTTGCCTCACTACGAGAACCAGTATCAGGTTCATTAGGTTCACTAGTTGTACCCAAAACCAAAGGCTCTTGTATTAAAACATGTTTCTTGTTAACAGAATGATCAGTATAGAGTTCAATAACCTTACACTTATCGACATACATTAGCATTTCACAAACATCTTTATCAACAGCTAATTCTGTAAGACCATTATCTAAATATATGTTAGGTTTCTTGTAATAATAGGCCATACAAGGATTTTCATAACCTAATTCTTTCATCATACTGGTTACTTCCAATATAAAGAATATGTCAGAATCAATATCATCAACCCAATTTACCTTACCACCCTTATAACGAATCATAGGAGGACTTGTGAATGTACCACCATGGTTAATCTTTAGACAAAAAACACTAGGAAAGTCACCTGTTCATAAATACATAAAATTAGGTTTAAACAATAACTTATCAAGAAACTAATAAAAATGGGGGGATAATCACTTACGATAATCTTCATACGGATTTGCTTCTTGTCCCTTTTTACAAACCCTCCATTCACACAACATGCTTGATTTTTGTAGATGGTATTAATTTGGGAATTAGGTTTCAGATCGTAGGGTGGTTTTAGATGGTGGGGGTGGTTGAGGTATTAATTTAAGGATGAAATGTGTTAATGAAGCGTTTTATAAGACTTAAGAAAGGTAGTAGTAGAGAGAAAATGGCGCCAAACATAGTGAGACAAAAATACCCCTCACTTAATGTCACACCCCGACAATGGCAGAAACTCAGGGATGCAACATAATGATCAATCATAACACAAGGTACAAAATAGAGAAAACTACATTGCATAAACTCCAAGTGCTATGAAGACCATCCACCTTGAACAAACTCAAGTGATGTCCTAAATCGCAACTAAAACCCACAATCTCTTACAATCATTCCAATGCCCTCACATGGGACCAAAATCTAAACTTATTCCATAACATCCAAAACTAGAATCAAAACAACAAGCAAACAAGACTTCAAACAAAATTCCACTCGGGATACTTCTAAGTCTGCTATCACATTCATCAAACTATTCCTCTTTCACTTCACCTGAAAATGATACTCGAAAATGTCAACAATAATGTTGGTGAGCTCGTAGGTTTGACCTTAAACCCAAAAGCTGTGCCAATATTTCAACGGTGGACAATTGTGCTATATGACAATGAATATTTATGCATACACTCCAAGACATAGCACCACAGCTAGTCAATTACAATAATCAAAGACATAGCACCACAGCTAGTCAATCACAATAATCCAAGACATAGCACCACAGCTAGTCAATCACAATATGTCACTTACGCACCTAAAGGGCCTACCAGCTGGAGCACTATATTAGGGCAGGACCTCACACAACCTGGGTAGGCGTACCCATCCGCTCTCTTAATCATTATCACTGGGTAGGCGTACCTATCCGATCCAAACACTTAATATTCACATAGCAGTCATAAGTACATAACTTGTCTAAAAACAAAACCACATTTCGCACAGTTCAATTCAAAACATTTCAAACACATTTGAGTATCACTTTCCCCCAACGGAAAACCAGTAAAAAGTGGGGCTACGAGAACTCACCTTAAGCAAGCCTTTAGCAACCAACTTCTACTACACAAGCAAATGCAACGACGCCCGCACACGACCTAGTCCAGTTAATGTCTCAATTTAATCATCCAATTCCAAAACAATCTTCACGTTTGATGCATAGAGTTTAGACGCGTTGTACAATTACCCAAAACAGTTTTAGTGGTGTGATGGTTGACAACTTATCTCCACAATCATATCAATCTCATTCTCCGATAATACATACTTATACTATTTAGCGTAAATAGATAAGTAATATAATAAATATTTATAATTATTAATTATAAATATATCTCGACAAGTCCATTCGGTACACCTTAGTCACTTCAAAATAATCATTATACGGTTGAAAATGAAACGTTTATTCATAATAAACACTTTGGAGAAGTTTCGAGAAAATATATTTTTTTTTAGTCTTTTAGTGAATTTATTAAATAAATAAAATAATAAAATATTATTTTATTATTTAAAATTAAAAATCATGTTTTCAATAAAACTTCTAAGTATAAACTTTTTACGAAATTTCGACATGACCCGTACGTTTATACAACGTTTTCCAAGGCTTCAAGCCTTATTTTCCATAATTTTTCGCAAATTCGACACTTTTCGACAAAATTCTAAAATCTCGATCTTTAACACTTACCAACACTTTTCCTCCAAAACATCATTCAATATCACTTTGTAAACATATCTCCACTTTCAAAAGTCCGTCAAAATTCTCATAACTACTAAATATCGCTTATTGGGCCTTAAGGCCCAACAAGGGTCCATTAGGACATTTATAAGTCCAAAATACGATCCAAGTCCAAAACCAAAGCCCATTTACATATATAAGTATATACTTATATGTAAAAATAATCCGGACCACAATAAGCCCTCCCATTAAGCCGCGGCTCAAATAGACTTATTGGGCCGTGAGTCCATAAACTCTAAAATACGTATATTAAGCTTGAAAATAAGCTATAAAGCTACGTATCGCTTTTGGTTACTACCATAAGCCTCAAAAATAGTCCACAACATATGCCATAACACAAAAATAATCAAAATCACTTTCCTAGTGACTTTGGGAATTTACACGTGGCCTTTAAGCCCAAATAAGCCAAGAAATAGCTTAAAAATAAGCCCGAATAAGCTATACAAGCAACTTATCAAAAATAAACATTCTAGCATCATATATTATTCAACCATCACGACCACAACATCAAAACTACAAAAACCCCCTTTTTCCTTTTTACTATTCATGAACCAAACACACCTTTTTATTCATTTCGCTTCCAAAAATCGATTTTCACAACGATCAACTTGTACAACTAACATCTATGCATCAAAATAAACCCAAAAGGACAAACGAAATTTAAATTTGAAAACTTACAAGAAAATCTTTAAATTTGTAGATTTCGACACGAACCGGACAACCCAAACGTTGTTTAAATGAATAACCAAACACTAGAATCAACCCCAAATATTTATGTCTTCATGTTTTCTTGATCAAAGTTGGAAAAATATGGTGGTATAGGGGCGGATGACCAAGACACACACAAGTGTGTGTTTATTTTTTTGAATGAATGGAAAGTGAGTGGAAGGTTTCTAGTAAATGGTATATAATGTACCACCTTGGGACATACTAGCTAAATTTAAGCCTTCTTGTCCCCAAGGCTTCTTATGACCGGCCATGGCATCCTAAGTGGGTGTCGGGTCTTCTTTTCGTGTCGAAATCACTTAAAAGCTCGAAAAACTCAATCGTAAAATTTACCCCAAAGTTAAAAAGCATTTTTATTCACTTAAAAAATACTTTTCCATTAACCTAGAGTATTCACACGACATATTTTCACTTTACACCCTTCAAAACTTAATTTGGACATTAACGGACGTGTCAGACTCGTTTTTCGGCATTTCTCAACATTCACGGGTCAAACCACCCGGAATACACATAATACAATAATACCTTCCAAAAAGGATTATTAAACACAATAAACCACAATTCATCACATATCTCATAAAATCATCACCGTCAACACAGTACAAAATCTGAATAAACTGACAAAAGTCAAATAGTCAAAGGACTATAAATGGAATATTCAAAACACAAAAAGGGCGAAGGTTACATTCTACCCCCCTTAAAAGAATTTCGACCCCAAAATTCAGCCACTAATATCATTAAACAAATGCGGGTACTTCAATTTCATCTGATCTTCACGTTTCCACGTGAATTCAGGACCACGTTTCGAATTCCACCGAACTTTGACGATGGCAATTCTACTACGCTTCAACTTCTTAAACTCTATTTCTAAAATTTCCACAGGCTCTTCCACAAAATTCAACTTAGCATAAACTCGAATCTCATCTAAAGGCACTTGCAATGTTGGATCAACCAAACACTTCTTAAGGTTCGACACGTGAAACGTGTCATGAACACCATTCAATTCCTCGGGCAAATCTAATCGATAGGCCACTGTGCTTACTTTCTCAATAATCTCAAACGGTCCAACAAACCTAGGTGCTAACTTCCCTTTCTTCCCAAAGCGTATCACACCTTTCCAAGGCGACACTTTGAGCAAGACATAGTCACCTACACTAAACTCTAGAGGCTTCCTTCTCTTATCAGCATAGCTTTTCTGACGATCACGCGCAACCTTAAGTCTATCCTTAATCTGCGAGATCTTCTCAGTAGTCTCTTGCACTAACTCGGGTCCTATCAACTGACCTTCTCCAACCTCAGCCCACATAATAGGCGAACGACACTTTTTACCATACAATGCCTTAAACGGAGCACATCTCACACTAGCATGATAACTATTGTTATACGAAAACTCAACCAACGGAAGATGAACATCCCAACTTCCTCTGAAGTCCAGGACGCACGCTCTAAGCATGTCTTACAAAGTCTGAATAGTATGCTCACTCTGACCATCAGTCTGAGTGTGATAAGCCATACTCATGTCTAAACGGGTTTCTAATACCTCTTGCAATGACTGTCAAAACCTTGATTTGAAACGACTATCACGATCTGATATAATTGAGATCGGCACACCATGTCTAGCAACTATCTCATTCAAATACAATCTAGCCAACCTTTCCATCTTATAATCCTCACGCATAGGTAGAAAATGAGCAGACTTAGTCAATCGGTCCACAATGACCCAGATTGTGTCATGCCCACTACTAGTCCTAGGCAACTTAGTCACAAAATCCATAGCTATTCCTTCCCATTTCCATACGGGAATCTCAGGTTGCTGGAGCAAGCCAGATGGCCTTTGATGCTCAGCCTTAACCTTCAAACAAGTCAAACACTTACTAACATACTCAGCTATATCCTTTTTCATTCCCGGCCACCAATACCTATCTCTCAAATCATAATACATCTTATCAGCTCCTGGGTGTACAGAGTACTTCGACTTATGGGCTTCATCCATTATTAGGGTTCTCACCTCACCCTTCAAAGGTACCCATATTCGATCCAGGTAATACAAAGTTTCATCACTTCTCTGTTCTATCATCTCATCTAAACCTTTCTGCAATACTGCAACCTCATCCACAGCCTCCTTCTGAGCCGCCAGTATCCTATCTTTGATACTCGACTGAAGGATCATATTCATAGCTCTAACTCTCTTAGGCTTTACTCTTTCCTTCCTACTCAGGGCATCAGCCACCACATTCGCCTTACCAGGATGGTAGCGAATTTCACAGTCATAATCACTAAACAACTCTATCCAGCGACGCTGTCGCATATTCAACTCTTTCTGACTAAAGATATGTTGAAGACTCTTATGGTCCGTATAGATGACACTCTTTGTCCCATACAAATAATGTCACCAGATCTTAAGTGCAAACACAACCGCACCTAACTCTAAATCATGGGTAGTATAATTCTTCTCATGAATTTTCAACTACCTATACGCATAGGCTATCACTTTACCTCTTTGCATTAACACATAGCCTAGTCCTATCCCGTACGCATTACAACATACCACAAAATCTTCCGGTCCATCGGGGATAGCTAGAACAGGCGCATTACACAACTTATCCTTCAAGGTCTGAAATGCCAATTCATGTTCCTCACCCCAATCGAAAGTCTTACTTTTCTGGGTCAAGATAGTAAGAGACTTAGCTATCTTAGAAAAGTTCCCAATGAACCTACGATAATATCCAGCCAAACCTAAGAACGAACGAACCTCGGTCGGAGTTCTAGGGGCTTTCCAATTCTTAACAGCTTCAATCTTACTAGGGTCCATATGAATTCCATTACCATTTATCACGTGTCCAAGAAACTACACTTCTCTTAGCCAAAATTCACACTTAGAAAACTTAGCATACAGTTTCTCCTTTTTGAGCAGTTCCAAGACTAACCTTAAATGTTCTACATGCTCCTCTTAAGTCTTAGAGTAGATTAAGATATCGTCTATAAACACTATCACAAACTTATCAAGATACGACCTACAAACTATATTCATCAAATCCATAAATATTGCTGGTGCATTAGTCAGACCAAAGGGCATTACAATGAACTCGAAATGTCCATAATGAGTTCTAAACGCAGTCTTTGAAATGTCAACCTCATGCACTGTTAGCTGATGGTATCCAGACCTAAGATCTATCTTCGAGAAAAACTGCGACCCTTGCAGTTGATCAAATAGATCATCAATTCTAGGAAGCGGATAACGATTCTTAACGGTCAACTTGTTTAATTATCTATAATCAATGCACATCCTAAAAGAACCATCATTTTTATTAACGAACAACACTGGTGCTCCCCAAGGTGACGAACTCGATCGAATGAAACCTTTGCCTTAGAGTTCCTTGAGTTGTCCCGACAACTCCTCCAATTCGAAAGGTGCCAAACGATAAGGAGACTTTGCTATAGGCGTTGCTCCAGGGATTAACTCAATCCGAAACTCAATTTCCCGAATAGGCGGTAATCCAGATAGGTAATCCGGGAATACCTCGGGTTAATCTCTAACCACTACAATCTCTTCCTGTTTCTTAACACCCATCAAGAATCTCACTTTCTCATCTGGCCTCTCTCCTAATACTTTAAGCACCTTGCAATCAGGTAGTGGTATTCTCACTACCTTCTCATGGCAAACTATTCCAGCCTTATAATTAGACAACCAGTCCATACCTATAATCATATCAAAACTCCCATGTCCAAAAGGTATCAAATTAATGTCAAAGACATGACCCTCGATTTTTAGTTTACAACCCTTAATAACCTTATCAATCTCTACTAGCTGCCCGCTTGCTATCTCAATCTCATATCTAAAACCTAAGTCGTTGGGCTCTAAGCCTAATAGAGGTATAAAAGTAGTGAAAACAAAACTATAGTCGGCACCAGAGTCAAATAAGGTAGTGGCAAAATGATTATTCAAAGTAAACGTACCCGTCATAATGTTTGGATCCTGGCGAGCTTCCTCTGCTCCCAACATAAATGCCCTACCCCTAGCCTGGTTCCCTTGGTCTCCACGACCCTGACCCTCGTTATTAGTAGCAATTTGGTTTGGACGATTTTCTCCTGGTCCTTGTGCCCTAATTCATCTAGGACAGGCTGACCTGACATGGTCGGTACTACCACACTCATAACATGCCCTAACATTCGAGTTTATAGCATTGATAAGATTCAAATTCCTCAACACACCCCTACAATCCCTTGCCAAATAACCCGGGCGATTACAGTTAAAGCATATGCGTCAAGGTCCATCGGGCGCATGGTAGGAGTTGCAAATGGTACACTTGGGCCAAGTACCCGTATTCTCTCTTCCTACAGGGTTTAAAGTAGTAGCAAAAGCATTCACAGTCCTAGTCCTCTTATTATCATCCCTTCCACTCCTATCCTTGCTAGGTTCCCCTACATTACCTCTCTTTTTTACCTTCTTAATTGATCCATTCCTAACAGCCTCATTAGTCAGTGCACCAGAAATATGCACAACCTTCTGTATAGTTTTTGGCTCCGTTGTTGCCACCATCCCACGAATCTGTGGAGCAAGGCCATACACATACCTCTCAATCATCCTACTCTCAGGAGTTACCAAATGAGGAACTAACCTAGCCAACTCATGAAACCTATCAGTATACGCAGCATGGCCAGCCCCGACCATGGCATGATTCCACAACTCAGATTCTAACTTTTGCATCTCATGACTAGGACAAAACTCTTGTATCATCATAAACTTAAAGTCATTCCATAACATACTAACAACAACTTCCCGGCTTAGCATGCAGATCTGAAAGTTCCACCACGTTAAAGCCTTACCTACAAATGAACCAACAGTGTATTTTACGTTTTGGTCATTACTAAAACCACTCATATCATGCACAAAATCCATTTTCTCAATCCAATGAGTAAGAACTACAACACCTCCCTTACCATCATATTCCTTAGGGTTACAAGCTAAGAACTCCTTATATGAACAACCTACCCGGTTGCCATTTACTATCATATTCCCAACATTTTCCTGAACATTCTCATTAACCACATTACCATTTTGATTTCCAACATTTCCTCGGTTACTAACCTAAGCCAACAAGGCGGGTAAGAGGTTCTGTAATTGTTGGGTAACGACCGTTGAGAAGTCGGGTGCACCCCCATTGGCTCTCTTTACATTCCCATTGACTCCCTCTACACCCCCATTAGCTCCCAAACCCTGGTCATTTCCTTGACCATTCAATTTATCAACACGCTCATCATTACCTTCCCTAGGTCTTCTATCCCTTCTACCTCTACCAACTCGTTCACCCGTTCCCCCTCCTAGTGATTCGGCAGCAGGCCGACCAGCACTTCGGGTCCTCATCCTTGGCGGCATTATCTATACGAGGGAGAACATGGGCAACGTTAGGTAAATGGGAAGACTTACACATACATATAGAATATCTTACTATATTGTCATACCCCCAGACGAGGCCTGGACGGAATACGTGTCCGAGGGCGTGACATCATAACAATCCGAACACAAAGCAATAAAGAATGACCACTAATCATGGACGTTTGAAAAAGTGTACTCATTGCATAAAAGAAAATTTAATTAAGTTTTACAATCGGTCATAAGAAAGTTAAAGGTAGCGAAAGCATAACAAAGTTTGACAATGATAACGAGTATATAAATAGATAACTCTTGAAATTGGCGAAGTCACATAGCACATAGACTCCATTTAGCATCAAGAATCAAGCCAAGCTAGGCGTTTGAGAAAACATGTTTAAAACGTCAACATAATGTTGGTGAATTCATAGGTTTAAGTTAGTATAAGTGTGGACCACAAGATTTCAAAACGCATGCGACTACTATAACAGATACAACATCACATAAACGTATTTACTGTTACGCTAAGCTCTTAACACCGATGCTAATAACAACATGGCATATCATATCATGCCACATAGTATTCCTACCATAACTGGTGTCCCAAACCAAAGACCACCACAACGCACAATCGACATGACATATATCTGTTTGTTCGCAGCTAATTTAGAACCAAACCAGATAGGGATAATTAGTCCTAATAGATCTATTTATTCATTCACGCTCACTTAACCAATCCAATTGGCCATAAGTGACTAATGGTTCATGATAGTTCGGGCAATAGTGGTTTGTAAGAAAACTTAGGCAACACATAAACATGTAAAACTCACGTTAAGAACTTGTGTCCAATTTTAAAAGCAAATAGTGTTTCTCACCCCAAAGTATAAAGCATTTGACAATCCTATCAATACGAACATCAGACATGTGATGGTAAAAGTCACGCACAACATCATCCAAGTCAATCGGCATATCCTCGAATGACCTAACAATACCCTCCTTAGTGCCAGACGAATAAGAAGAATCCTCTCCAGCTGGCTCTATAATCTCCTCCTCAACTATCGGTGTCGACATCGGGTCGATACCTACCTCAACCGTGTCTCCAGCACTGGTGTCAGCCTCATACTCCTTTGTGTCATCCCTTACATCCCTAGGGTCAATCTCAACATGATCTCTAACATCATCCCCATCACCAATACCTAACTCCATATCAACCTCAGCCTCTATAGGATCAATCTCGGTATCCTCCTCTATGCTAGCCTCGGATGAATATGAATCTCTGAACCTCTTACGAGGTGGTAAGAGATCAGCACTGGTAGGAGCTAATGATCCCATAACTGGCGTAGATGATGGTACATAATCAACCGGGGATCTACATCTCTTGCGAGATGGTCCAGGAGAATGTGAAGATGAATGCAAAGGTCTCTTTGATGAATATCTTGATGATGACTCTGATGTAATCGGTGGATACAAAGTAGATAATGGAGCAGCACACCAACGACGAAATGCCTCACTATGTCGTGATGCTCTCCTCGGAGGGTAACATAATCTAGGTGGTACATCTCTAGTCGAAGATCCAGAATGAGCCTGATCTGGTGCATCCAAACCCGAAGAATGAACTGGCAAAAAATCTGAAGATGAATTAGAAGAAGATGGGTGATGGTCTGAAGAACGAGGTGATGCACGCCTCCATGCTAATCTGCGAGCTGGTAAAGGTCCAACTCTCTTCCTCGTAGCCAACAAATTACGCGGCCCATTAAGATGGGTGCGGTAAGCTTAACCAAAAGGAATAGCCTCCCCGGGTCGGATAAGAATAGCTGGCCATCGACGAATCCCGGGCGGGGCAGTAACAGGAGCAATAGGAAACCCAGATGATGATGATAGACGTGCTGTTACCCTGCTCCTCCAACGAGCAACGATAGCAACATAAGGGTCCTGCGATGGTGGTCCATCAGAAGAATCAGGAGCCTCAGAAGAATCGGTGCATAAGAATGGTGAAATAGCTGGTAGCGGGGAAATGTGCTCTGGTGAAGACATCTCATCTGGTGAATCAGAATCAGAACCCGAATAGGGAACCAAGCCACACAATCCAGTGGGTGAAGCGACAAGAGTCGTCTCAACTACAGGAGTGGCAGATGAAATAGCAGGAGCAATAGTAAAAGTCTCTGGAGCAACCACAGAAGTAGAAGGAATAACAATAGGAATATCACCAAAAAGAATAACCCGAGAGGGCGGTGATCTCACACTCTCATCCGAAGAATCAGAAGAAATAGCAATAGCTGAAGCTGTCATGATCTGCACAAGCAAAAGTTTATATAAATCTCCTTTATATGAAACCATGCAAGGCATAAAGAAACGATGAAATGAATGGCAAGGTAAATATGGCAATATGTAATAGTCTCAAGTATATATAGAAATCTTATATATATATATATATAGCAAGGATAGACAACACGTAAGCACAGATAGAGGCACATAGGATCACATACTGGTTATAGACCAGACCTAGTATAACTACCTGGTTCTCTATAACCTTGGCTCTGATACCAATCTGTCACACCCCCAGACGGGGCCTGGACGGAATACGTGTCCGAGGGCGTGACGTCATAACAATCCGAACACAAAGCAATAAAGAATGACCACTAATCATGGACGTTTGAAAAAGTGTACTCGTTGCATAAAAGAAAATTTAATTAAGTTTTACAACCAGTCATAAGAAAGTTAAATGTAGCGGAAGCATAACAAAGTTTGACAATGACACCGAGTATATAAATAGATAAGTCTTGAAATTGGCAAAGTCACATAGCACATAGACTCCATTTAGCATCAAGAATCAAGCCAAGCTAAGCACCTGAGAAAACATGTTTAAAACGTCAACATAATGTTGGTGAATTCATAGGTTTAAGTTAGTACAAGAGTGGACCACAAGATTTCAAAACGCATGCGACTACTATAACAGATGCAACATCATATAAAAGTATTTACTGTTACGCTAAGCTCATGACACCGATGCTAATAACAACAGGGCATATCATAGCATGCAATATAGTATTCTTGCCTTAACTGGTGTCCCAAACCAAAGACTACCACAACGCACAATCGACATGGCATATATCTGTGTGTTTGCAGCTAATTTAGAACCAAACCAGATAGGGGTAATTAGTCTCAATAGATCTATTTATTCATTCGCACTTACTTAACCAATCCAATTGGCCATAGGTGACTAACGGTTCATGATAGTTCAGGCAATAGTGGTTTGTAAGCAAACTTAGGCAACACATAAATATGTAAAACTCACGTTAAGAACTTGTGTCCAATTTTAAAAGCAAACAATGTTTCTCACCCTAAAGTATAAAGCATTTGTAAATCGGTAAAAACGTGGGGCTATGAACTCACCTTAAGCAAGTGGTGAATCGATAATCAACGAGGAAGAAATAAAGCCGAAGAATCCTACAGGCGACCTAAATAAATGACGCGTCTTAGGAAAACAAAAAATAACCGAAACTTGTACTATATGCTTTCAAGATAAAAGACATCCATGTGTGTTTGTGCTTTAGTTTGTTTAATAAAGTATGACTAAATAAAATTACAAGGTTTTTCGTTAAGTCTTGGCGTTTATCCAAAAATTACTACTTTTAGAAAGTTTTTATTTTAGGAAAGTTTTTAGTTTCAAGACGTTAATACCGTCCCCTATATTTGTTAAGTTTTGCGCTAACTAACCATAATCGCTAAACTTTCAAGTCCGATCCGCTAAGTTTTACCAAACTTACTATTTTTAGTAACTTTATCGCTTTTCCTAAAATATGTTAATGACGTCTTCAAATGATGCTAATCTATATAAATATGTGTTAATATATGTTTTGCTAGAGTTTAAAAAGTCCAAAAATGTCCAAAAGTGTTCGAAAACCCATTTTACTATTCACATCAGCACACTATTCATTTGGTTTTGCCGAAAAATGTTTCAAGTTTCATTTGGCTATAACTTGGCCGTTTTAAGTCCGATTTTAAAGTGCGATATGTGAAAAACTATCTATTTGAAACAAGCTCTTCAAAAACTACTTTTACGCCTAATGAAAATATTTTTAGGTCGCTCAAAACCTCAAAACGAATTCGGATCAGCAACATGTCTTTTCATAAATACTCCTAAAAATTCATCCAAACGCCACAATAGTGCTTATTCTAGCCTAATCCCGATCACTACCAAACCAACTAACAAAACCACACTTAATCTAACCTAATCCCTTTATTTCTATTGTTGCAATACACTTTTCAACTCATCTCATCATAACTTATAAAACAACAAACATAATACTTGAATCTCACCAAGAAATACTTACAAGAATGAAGAAACAAGTAGAGAATCACAAGATCTATACCCAAGATGACTAGATCTATAAAACCCACTTATAAAATTAAAACCCTTAATTTTATAATCTTGAGAAAACCTAGAAAATCAACCAACCAATACTTGGATCTACCTTAGGAACCCTTGTAAATAAACTTAGAACACTTAGATCTTGAAAAGAATCAAAGAAAATGAAAACCCTAAAGAGGGTGTGTGTGACGTGGGTTAGCAAGAAGAGAGGGATAGAAGAGATTTTTGTTGTTGGTTTTAAAATGAAGTGATAACCCTAAGTCTTGATATGACCTTGTATTTATAGGATTGTAAGTATGGTTTTTAAGTGTGATATGAAGTACTAAGTGACCAACACACACCAAGGGTGTGTGTGTTGGTGGTTCGGCCGAAAGTCACCACAAGGGCCAAATGGCTCAAGTTTTTGAGTCATGGTTCATCCTATTGGTACTAGTTGGTCAAAATGCAAGTAACATTCTTACATACATGTATGTGTCACATAGGAAGGTCAAACTAGTGAAGAGTTCATGAGAGTGACTCCCTCATAAGTCACTATCTTATGCTTACAAGATCACATGCATGGAATATTCAAAAGATGCTTCATGAATTAATTTAAAATGCATGGTGATGTTGTTGGGGTTTTAGGCGTCCAACATGTCAAACAAAGGGAGGTAAACAAAATTTTTAACATTACAAAGCTTGATGGATGATAACTCGAGTTTACATGAAAAGTTTGCGGGTTTCCGGGGTTCCGTTTGGTCAAAAACACGAAAAACGCAATTTAAAAGATAAAACCCTAAAATTAATATCGGAAGTGATTAAAAATCACGAAACACTTAGAAAAGTTA
>BQNB010041102.1:2237-25743 GCA_026074375.1 Tanacetum coccineum
ATACGCCATATAGGTTTTATCCTAATATGCCGTATCCATTCTTGGAGACCAATTTTCCTTAAGATTTAACAAAGTAAAGAAAACTCACCTTGGCCTCTACAACATTATCGCATAATCACCATCCTTATAATACCGCTTAGGGTCGAATGGAATGCCAAACGGCACATATAAATTCATAATGAGAAAGAATAGCATTCCGTTTACGTAATATTTCCAAATCACGATTTTTTACTTTTAAATTCATGACAAAAGTTCATGTTCTGAAGCTTTTAGTGATTTTATCGTGACTTGTTTCAAAAAGCATATTTGACTTATGTGTATTTAAATTACCCTCCGAAGATTGTATTATATCAATTTCATTATTATCATTGTCCTCGTCCGATTTTAAATCATTGGGATGAATAACGTTGAAAGGGAATAGATCATTAAAGTACCAAACGTTTTGTCCCACTACATCATATTCGGACAATGATGTTTCATCATTTAAATCATATTCATTGTTATGTCGAGGGCTTAAAGTCTATTCAGTTATGTAATCAGATTTAGACGTTCGAGCATCATTGTAAAAAATGGCTGGAAATTCATTCTCAAAATCTTTAAAGAAGTCTAAATCATCAACATAACCGGTCGTAGGCTTGGGTGGCTGAAAAGAAGGTATACCAGCTTTTTCATTATCGTTTTCCGAATCCGTTTTCAAATTGTTGACATATATCATTTTATAAGAAAACGAGTTTTTGTCACAAATTATTGCGTAATCCTCATCGTCGGATTGGTCAAATGATATTATAAAGTCGATCTCATCGTTTACAGTAGTACTTACTTAAGATTTGCAAGGAAGTGCATCCTGAGGTGCAAATACATCGTCAATGACTATAGCTTAGAATTTAGCTTCCACAGATCTAAAGTCGTGAAGATCATCATCAACCCTGATCTTCCCGTATGTAGCAGTTTCCTAGTTAAACACCCGACCACGCCTACGAGCTTTTTCTTCTTTAAGCTTGATATATTCTTCCATAGTCATGTTGGGATCATCCATCCTAAAATAAACTTACTAGAAAGGCAGTTAAACAACCAATACATCGTATTCAGAGGACTGAATACGTCGTATCACACAAACACAATAAACAAACAAGAATACAAACTACTCTAAACTACACTACTCCTAAGGGTTAGATCTAATCTAATGCTAAAAACCAAAATATCAAATAAAAATCAAGATTAATTTTCACTCCTCGGCAACGGCGCCAAAACTTGATGTGTCGTTGTGTGGTGTATTTTTTTTATGATTCAAGTTTTAAATTTATATTTTGCTGACTAAACCAAAAACAACACTTTAACGAGCAGTGTACCCGATCGGTAGTAGCTTCGTGGTAAGTAGGGTGTCGAACACTTGAAGCGAGGTTAAATCTATCAATTTAATTAATATCTTAGTTATCTAATCTATGTTAATTCTATTCTATTATAAACATATGTCAGTTGTAATCCTAATTCTAACGGGAAAAGGGGGGTTTCAACCTGAGAGACTGGCAGGGTTTGGTTGGTGACTACAATCAATTCAAGGTACTTTAACCCACACAAGCAAATTAACAAAAGATAAAAGAGCGATCGAGGCAAATATAAGAAAACTGTATTAACCATTATTAATCCGATTAGAAAGTTGGTTTGTTTATTAAGTGCAATGATTTCTTCTCTCGATGTGGCATATCATTATTAATACTAAGGCGTTACATCATCCTAAGACTTAGACACATTAATTCTGTCACAATTAAAGCATCCGCATAAAGCATCTTTATTTGCAGATTATAATCTATCTTAGGGATTAAAGCAATAGTGATCTTGTTAAACCCTGGCTCATAAAAATTTTACCCACTTACCGCTTAATGGTGATTTATACACTAGTAGTCCACTTGTCCAACTATCCAATGGAATCAGAACGTTATTTATTGAATTATATAGGTTCACCTTCTAGTCAACACGATCAATAAACCATATGGCAATATCCAATAGACTAGTTAAGCCCGAAGCATATCTTAGACATAGATTTAGAAGGATAATATTTGTGATCATATGGTTCTAGATGTATAAATTACTATATGGAGAGCTATTCAGACTCTAGATTTACTTGGTTGGTATCACTATATCCAATTGAATGACAGGTCGCATACAAAAGTACGTAAACAAGTATAAATTGATAAACATAAACAAACATTCAATGATAAATCAAGAAATCGAGATAAACAAATACCAAACATTCAGATCTTCATAATAATGGCTAATACCCAAAGGTATTAGCCTTCAAACGTCATAATAAATACAAAAGCATTTATTTAGCCAAGGTAAACTAACCGAGTTAACGAATGATACCAAAAACTGAACGATTACTAGAGTATATGGAATTACATGTTGTCTCCTATGGAATTGATAGCGTTGCTTGACCTCTTCTGCATTTTTTCTCCTCTGAAAATTAACTTTTATAGTTTAGGTATCGAGAATATGATTTAGCACACTCATAAATTGTTTTTGAGTTTTGTATTTATAGGGTCTGGAAGTCGGTTTGATACACCGTATCCAAAGGATTAGATATGACGTATTGGAGTTTCTTGGAGTAGGGACCATGTTTGATATCTTCCATAATATACACATACTATATCTTTGATACGGCTTATTGACATCTTCTGGATACGGCGTATTGACATCTTCTGGATACGGCGTACTGAGCTTTATTCCATTGTGGTCTTTGGTGAGTGCAGGTACATTAATTTCAAAATATTTCTTTTTAAGTCCGAATGCGCGCCTTTTGCTAATATTCACCAAGTACTCCATAATTACTGCAATTCTCAAATATAAACGATTAAGTAACAATTCTTTGCAATAACTATAAAAAATGGGTTAAAAACATGGAATAAATGATGCTATAAAATAGATGTTATTTGATGTCATCAACCCTACATATACAATAACTAGAGTTTACACGAAAAGATTTCGGGTTTCCGGGGTTTCGTTTGATCAAAAATGCAAAAAACACAAACTAAACGTTAAAACATAAAAATCAATACTGAGAGTGATCGTAAACTATGAAACACTTAGAAAAGATAAAATAATGCATATAATATCTAAACTAGTCAAAATCTAAAGTCGGAACACGTCCGATGACGTTTTTCAGATTTACGCGGGTTAACTTCCTGGTAAACTGTCAGATTCAAACGTAACGTATAAAAGTCAAAAATAATGATTGGAAAAGTTTAAAATATTGACCTGAAATTTACGGGGTGTGACAAATTGACTAGCTTATCTCCCAGAAATTGAATGCCTCCAGATGTGCTTTTGCAATCATCGTTACACCCTACATGGTCTGCATCTAAATATGCAATTAGCTCAAACCCGAAGTCCTTCGAGTACCATAGACCCATGTTATTGGTTTGTCCTAGGTATCGAAAGATCCGTTTAACCTCTTTGAGGTGTTTTTTAGTTGGGCGTGCCTGATAACGCGCACATACAAATGTCGCAAAGGCAATGTCTGGTCGAATATCAATGAGATACATAAGTCCCCCAATCATACCACGATACTTAGTTTGGTCAACTTGGGTACTATGTAAGTCTGCATCTAGTTTGGTCGTAGCCATTGGTGTGCTAATGGTATCACATTTTTCCATCCCATGTTTGTTAAGAAGATCCATAGTATATTGTGATTGACATATAAAGATTCCTCGGGGTGATTGATGAACATGAAGTTCGAGAAAGAACTTCATTTCACCAATCATTGACATTTCAAAATTATCTTTCATTAGTTTTTCAAATCTATTGAAAAGACTGGATTTGTTGACCCAAAAATTATGTCATCGACATAGATTTGAACAAGTAAAATGTCATCTCCGTGTCTTCTTGTAAACAATGTTGGATCAACAATACCTTTTGTGAAATGGTGTTCGATTAGAAATGAGGAAAGATTGTCATACTATGCTCTAGGAGTTTGTTTGAGACCGTACAAAGCTTTCTTAAGACGATATACGTGGTTAGGAAAGTCTGGATCTACAAAACCATCGGGCTGACGAACAAAAACTTCCTCTTTTAGTGGACCTTCAGAAATGTTGTTTTGACATCCATCTGGTAAATAGGAAAGTTCTTGTGAGCCGCATATGCCACACAGATTCTGACAGCTTCAAGTCTTGCAACTGGTGCAAAAGATTCCTCAAAATCGATTCCCTCCTCTTGACCATATCCTTTGGCAACTAAACAAGACTTGTTCTGAATAACAGTATTTTCAGCATCAGTCTTGTTTTTCCAAATCTATTTTGTTATGATTATGTTTTTGCTAACAGGAAATTCTAAAAGTTTCTAAACATCAAGGAGTTTGGACTGGTTTGGCTCATCTTGCATGGATTCAATCCAGCTTGCAGCAAGCATAGCTTCCTAGATATTTTTTGGTTCTATAGTACTCATTGTCAGTGCGTACATACATACTTCAGCATCAGTGTGAAGTCGACGTCTTGTAATTACTGGTTTTGAGGGATCACCAATCACTTGTTCAATTGGATGATTCTTAGTCCACTTATCATTAGAGTGATATGTTTGGTGAAACTCATGCATATTTGACGAATCCTGATATGTTAAAGATAACTCAGCTTCTTCGAACATAAGAGTTTGAGGTGGATTGTAGAAAACATTTCCGTCAAGTTCTGCAACGTCTTCTTGAACTATTTCATCGGAATTATCAGTTAAGACTAGAGTGTTTGGTTCACTGGTAGCTTGTTCTACTGACGAGGATACTATTTAAGGAGCTTCATCTTCTTCAAAGATAATTGACGATGATGAAGAAGTGTCGTCGTTATCAAGAGTATGTGCAGCGGAATTATTTGACACTTTTGGAGGACTTGTTGCATAGTATTCTTCATACAGAGGACCAAACAAATTATCCAAGTCTGTTTTTGACGGTACTGATCGCGAATCTTTTGATGAATCTTGAAAAATTCGTGCAGTTGAATCTGAGTTCTAAATTGTTACATTCAGAAGCCATAGTTGTGAGTTCATCAAATTTGACATGTATCGTTTCCATATTTTTTTGTTCGGTGTTTGTAGATACGAAAACCTCTTGATGACTCAGAATAGCCAATAAAGATACCAATGTCAGCCTTTGGTTTCATTTTCCCAAGATCATTACGATCATTTGTAGGATAACACAGATATCCAAACATATGAAAGTATTGAACATTGGGTTTTCTTCCATGAATCAAATCATAAGGAGTCTTATTGTACCGAGTATGTACAATAGAGTGATTATGAGTAAAGCAAGTAGTAGCAATCGCTTCTGCCCAAAGAAATTCTTGAGATTTAGAAAAGATAAGCATTGTGCGAGCTGCCTTGACTAGTGTATGATTTCTACGTTTAACGACACCATTTTGTTGAGGCGTTCGAGTGATTGAAGTATTATGAACAATGCCTAATTATGCATAGAATGATCACAATTTCTCATTCTTGAACTCAGTTTCATTGTCAGTTCGGATCTTCAGATTTTGAGCCTTTAGATTCCGTTGAACTTGATTAATAAAATTGATGATCATATCCGGAGCCTCATCTTTGGTGCGAAGAAAACATACCTAGGTGTACCGAGAATAATCATTAACGATTACTAGAATATATTTCTTGCCATTGATACTTGCTACCCTCATTGGCCCACACAAATCCATATGAATTAATTCAAGTAGTTGGATTCTGTACTTGGAACCAATTTTGGTGGTAGTGAAGCTTTCTTGCTTTTTCCTTGCTCACAGGCTGAACATAGGTGATCTTTATTATACTTAAATTTTGGAAGCCCATCAACTAGATCGTTTGAAGGGAGTTGATTAATGGTACCAAAATTCAAATGAGAAAGCCTTCGGTGCCATAACCATGATTTTGTTGATGTTGCTTTGGACATTAAACATATTGGAGAAGAAGCCGCCATTTTAGAAATGGAGATGGTGTAGAGATTATATTCTCGAGAACTAGTAAGCAAATCATCACCCTCTAAATTCCAAACATAGCAAGTATTTAAACGAGAGGCTACTTCTAAATCTCCATCACAAAATTATCCGATCAAAAATAGATTGTGACCAAGGCCTTCAACATAGTATACATGACATATTGTGAGATTGCCTTAAACATAATCTCCATATCCAGTTATTGTAGTGAAATGATCATTCCCGAAGCGGACTGTTCACATGAATTTATCAACAAAATTTCTTAGCAGTTGAAGATTGCCCGTCATATGCTTCGAGCATCCGCTATCAACAATCCAAAGGACGAGCTGGATCACCTGCATCACATGAAACAAATGCAGATGGAAGAGTGGATAGTTTGGCTACCCATTTCTGAGTGGTAACCGGTGTTTTAGATTTAGATTGAAAATGGGTACTACTCTTTGTTTCACTAGGTAGTGATTGAGCAGTTTTGCTCTTGGGTGATCAATTAAAACATTGTTGGTATTCAAACCATTTTTACTTGTTGCAATTTTTTTTCATGTAACTGCTAAGTGTCCTACTTTAACTAGAGTCGGGAGATAGTGGTAACGCACTAGAGACCTTATTTGTTGCTGTTGGGGTTTTAGCAACACTTAATCTAGATTTCGCAACTACAGAAGCAACTTTTAAATTCTTAGATTTTGTTGCTATGGGGGTAGTGAATAAGGCTCTCTTTTCTTAAGAATCTCTAGACAAAGCATAAAGAGCAACACATTTTTCATGAGAAATCAAAAACACATCTTTACCACAAGAAACACAAACAATATTTGAACCCTCATTAACAACATTTATAGTCTTGGTATTTAATACACTTGCGTTTGATTGACATATAGTCGAATTCATTGTTTTACGCTTATTAAAATCTATACTAACACTACTTGACATCTTCCAAACATATGTAAATGAGCTCTTATCATTAGTGTTCTTCAAGACTATATCCTTTGATTTAGTGTCTTTGGACTTTGGTCTTCTAACACTATTTGAACTTTCTACACATGTGGAATTAGAAACATTCATGTTAGTTTTAGAATCCGGCGTCCGTGTCTCTATTTTTGTGATTCTATACATTCCTCTTGTGATTACATTCGCATTATGTTTTTGAATTTGCTCTATTTTTGGTATAGAATGTAAAGTAACTGGTTTTGACCTATCTGCATTGACCTTAGAGTTTGACACTTTCTTAGCCTTAACTGTTATGTTTGTAGGCAATGGTGTTACACAAAGAAGTGTTCCCGAGGTCTCAGATTTGTCAAAGTTAGTGTTCACATTCTTCCCATTGTCAATGGTTTTAAGATTATTCTTGAGTTTAGATATTGTCATCAAAACATCTTGATTTTGAGCCCGCACATCAGCATATGCATATGTCTTTTGATTAACATGTTCAATCAACTCATCAAGCTCTTTTTGATGTTGAGTTCGTGTTACTTTTATTGAATTGAAAAGCTTTTGATATTCAAGTTTGATATTTCCTCTTTCTTTAACAACAGAATCCACTTGAGTTTTTAGCAACACGTTCTCATCATTCAATGTTGACAATCTTGACTTCCAAGAGACATCACAAGCCATTTTCTCTTTTTGATGTTGTAGTTTGAGTTCAAAATCAATACTTTGAGCTTGTGATCGCTTAAAATCATTTTCAAGAATTTTGATTCTTTTGAGTAAATTAGCTTGGATTTCTTTGGAGTTACTTGAACTTTTCTCAAGTTCATTTCTTAACATTTCAGTTTTCTGTTTTTCAACAAAAATCAACACACAATCTCAAATTTCACTTGTCAAGGATACTTCCAAAAGCAGATCGATCTCTTTTTGAAATATATTTTCTTTTGGAGATTTTTCTTTAACTTCCTGTTCTATTGATTAAAAAATATTTAACATTTCCTGTACTTCTTTAATAAGTTATTGTTGAAGATATTTCAAATTTATTGACAAAGAATCAGACATCAGAAGTACATCACTTTTATAAAATTCTCTTAACGAATTTTGACTGTCAGACATCCATCTCCTTTCTCTGTCATCTAAAAGAGTGACATCAATTTGTTTTAGTAAATCGTGAATTGCTAAACTCATTTTGCCAAACATTTTTAACAATTTACTCTCTTTTAGCATTTTTTGAATTGGTAAATCCGATGTAGTTTCTTTTGTCTCAAAACTATGATTAGAAGTAGAAGGAATTGAAAAATATGTTTGTTCAGCAGAAGGTTCTTGTTGAGGAACAAATATTTCATAAAGAGCATTTAATTTTCCATAGTCAAGTTCAACCATTTTTTTCTCATTTTCAATCAACTTTCTTCTGCATCCTCCAAAGTTTCCTAAGAATCAGGTGAATCAATTTTTAAGTTAATACTATGAAGCATTTCACCATGATACATTTTTGGTTGTGCTGCACTGGCCTTCTTGAGATGTTTAGGATTTTTATAACCCAACCTAGCTTTAAGAAAAGGATCATAAACTTTATTTGGTTCATTTCCAAGCACGTGAATTGTTTGAATTGATTTACCAATTTTATAAACAATTCGATCATGAGAACTCAGTTTCTCTTCGAGATCAACAATATCGTCAAGATATCAATTTTCTCTTTCTTTGAAAGCCTTTTTAGCTAACTGAGTTTCATGTTAAATTATTAGTTTTTCAATTCAATTTTGAAAAAATCACTTTCAATTTTATCTTTTTCTTTCAAAATTCTCTTAATGGTGTCCTTATCAGCACGTATTTCACGCTTCAACTCTTCACACGTTTCTTTATATTTTGAACATTGAATTGTTTTAGATTCAAATGTTTTGACCTGATTTTTAAACGTCTCAAGCTCCTTGTGTAGCAACGCTTTTTGCTGTTTAAGCTCATTGTTTAATCATTTTTGATTTTTAGCTTCTCTTTGAACATTATATGCCAGCATTTAAATATTATGATATTCATTATGAGTAGTTGAATCATGTTCAGATGTACCACCATTATTTTCCACATAAGGATCATCAAATATGATATTAGAATCAATTTGATCATCATCAGATGTATTAATAATAGTTTTACATTTCGCATGATTCACTTGTTCATGAACCTTGTTTGAAGCATTTACCTCACTGACAGCCTTTGCATCATAAGATGGCTCAGAGTCAGCATTTTCATCAGCTAGTTAAATTCGAGCCATCATGATTACTACATAAGTTAGCTCTTCCAATGTTTCATCTCCATAAGAATTATTGAGCATGAAATCATTTTTCTTCGTCCTTGAGGTTGCTTCCGTCTTCATCTTTCATAGCTAGCAACATTTGTTCTCTAAAATACTTTGCATCATAAACTCTTGGTTTTTGACAATCACGAGCATAGTGGCCTTTTTCATTGCAATTGTAACACTAAACATTTGCCTTTCCAGGAGTTGACTCAGTTTGTAGAACACGTTGAACAATCTGAATGCTATCATCATTTCCATTTCCTACATTAAATGCTTGATTCCTGTTTTGTCTCCCTAAATTCCTGTTACTATTTCCACTATATTGCTATCATCATTTCCATTTCCTACATTAAATGCTTGATTCCTGTTTTGTCTCCCTAAATTCCTGTTACTATTTCCACATAACCTGCATTCTTGGTTTGTATGTTAACTCTACCATCCTGAATCACAGCTTGATTTCTTGTGTCTGATGAAGTACAAAGATAATTATTAGTAGGTGTGGAGAACTTCTGAGTGATAGCTCGAGCTAAGAACATTATGGCAGTTATAATCTTATCTTCTTAAAAATCCCCTTGTAACTCCCCTTGATACTCATCTTCATAATCAACAACGGATGAAGGATGTGTGAGATAGTATGGTTATGGTGAATAAGAAAAATTTGTATGAGATTGTGATGAAGTGTTGGGAAATATATTTTAAGTTGATAAGACAAAACAATAAATGAAAAGGAAACAAGAGGGACTTAAATGATGATTCAAGAATTCTACAAAAGATGGAAGATTTTAAAGATTCTTAAAGATAATTATATTTGTTTGAAAGATTTACTTGTTTTCTTTATACTTATTCTTTGTAAATCTAATATCTCTAGTATATAAAGAGATACATGTCATATTGTTTTGTGTGTGTCAAGATGTAAACATCTAGAAAAGTGTGTGTGTCTAGGCGTGTTCTACACAATGTAGACGCCTAGGGTTTGTGTTTTAGCCTCAAGGATCTTTGATTCCTTGTTATAGTTTAGATAACATGTTCTACTATTGATCAAGGTAGGATTGGGGCTTGTAGTAGTCATGTATCATAGTGAAGATAATAATGAAAACCTTGTTAGAGTAACATTGATTTGTTCTTATTCTGCTGCATGTTATTATCATTGTTATTCATCTTAGATGAGGTCTAAACAACCTCGAGCTATAAACGATCAAGAACTACCAAGTGTTTTAGTTCTATCAGGTGGTATCAGAGCCTCGTAGCTCTCGATCTAGAATCTACAAGGTTTTTAAAGAAACCCTAAAACCCTAATTTTCAAGAAAACATTTTGGGTAAAAGTCTTAATAGGGTTTTAAAGATAACTTGCTATAACAGTGTATATAATCATCCTCTCTACCAGTTATGGGTATGCAATATGGTTGTAAATCATTGTTATTATTAAGGGTTTTCTTTACATCGAATTCGGTCTTTCTTTTTCAATAATCATCAAATTCGGTGAAAAACTAGGGTTTTTGATAAAACCCTAATTCGATAAAACTCTATTTATTGTGCATCAAAGATGATAGATCTGGTTTGTTAAATGCTTATATATATTCTGATCATGCTTGAAGAGTTTTACTTCTGTTCGTTGTTATTCTTTTCACCACAACGAAACCCTAATTATCAAGGGTTTGTGTATCGACTTTTTACATCAGATGTGGATTCTGATTTCAAGGGTTTAGTCATGAAGAATGCTACATATTGATGTGTTCATTGTGTACGTGATGAAGAATACCGCTGCTTGTATGTTACTACTGCTTTCTTTAGTTAATTCTGTTACTGTAGCAACAACAGTAATAAACCCTAATGGCTAGGATTTGTTGGACGTGATGGGTAAGGGCAAAGACAGCGAGGGGAAAGACGTGAAGAGTACAATTGTTAATATAGCTGTTTTGGTATTTGGTGGGCCTTGTGTTAAAACAGCTTGGGCTCAAAAGAAGTTTGTACTGCTCTCTAATATTAATACTATTTGTGCTATACCTGTTCGTGTTTATGGCAGTAATAATTATTGTTTAGGCTCAAAGGAAGTGGAGTTAGTATTGCTACGCTGTTCGTGCACAAGATTGCCTTATACACGTTAGAACTACTTGAGCGTAAAAGGTTAAAAGTTATTAATGTTCAAGGATTTAATAATGTTTGAATATGTTTGTACTGCCTTTGTTGTCCGAGAAATTTTTAATACTGCCAGTGTCATCCGAGAAAAGCAGTTAATACTGTTAGTTGTACCCGATATCGGGTGACAAAGCATGTTTGTGGTTCTCGGCTGAGTTATACTTTTGGACAACACACACAGGAAGTTTTTGGTTTTGGTTTACATGTTCTTAACAGATTTAAAGGATTGTATTTATGGATTAATTGGTTACGAAGAGGATTGTTTATCACTTATTTGCAATTGAAGTGGAGTTTCACATGTTCGTGTTCTTATCATATCTTAAAGTGGGTGTTACACTTTGAAGATAACTTGTTTGTGCTTAGAAATGATGTGACGAAGACTTGTCAAAATCTAGCAAAGGTGTGTGATTTTTCTTATGGTGCTCAATGCTCACATTTGCTATCACTTTGGTTATGTGTCTCATAGAAGATGAGGATTTTTGTCAAGAGGTTGCGATCTACTTATATTTTACAAATTTATTTATAAGTTTGATGTCACGTGGATAGTACAAGATATAAGACACAAGTTTGGGTTATTTTACTTCAGCATCAAGTTCGTTATACTTAGTTTTCTTCATTAGTAATCATTACATAGAGCCTACAGAATTTGAAGATTCAAGAAATGGTTAACATATGGGTTTCAGGGGAAGCTTAATGTTAAAATGTTTAACCATTTACATGCATCATTGAAGAAGCATTTGAATGAGCAAACAGGGCTAATGGATCATGATTCTTGGCAGCTTTCCTTGCTTTGGATGCTAGAACATGTGGTTCAAATTGTATTAAGGAATCATACAACTGATCATATGAAACTGTACCTCCTGTTTGATTGTGACGAACCATGGTAACATATTTGCTCCACTCGGGTTGCAAGCAATTGAGGAACTTGGTGTTGATTGACACTTAAATAGGACGAACATTGTTACGGTCCATAATATTCACAAGTGTTGTCAATATTTCATACACAGATTCTAGCGATTCTCCTTCTTTTGCTGCAAATTTGTCAAACTCATCCATGAGTCGTGAGTGTCTCACATGACTAGTAACATCAGAACCAAACATCAACTGTTTAATTCGTTCCCACATATCCTTAGCATTTTTACATGCATCTACTGAATTGTAGATATCATTAGGTATTGCTTGAAGAAGATAATTCATGACTTTCACATTAGCAATGTATTGCTTCTTATTACCCTCAGTCATTTTGGATAATGGTTCAAGTATCTACTCAGTAGTATTGTCTGGATTAGCAATCATTGGCCTCTTATAAGGTCCTTTCTCAATTGTAAGCCACATTCAATCTCCCTCTCCAAGCTTATTATCTAGAAACCTTCTGAACCTACTTTCTTATGGAATGTAATTGCCTTTCTCAAGCATTGGAGGTCTTTCATTAGCTCCTGAGTCAGTTAGAGTTTGTTGATTTAAAGTAGACATGTCGTATCGAATGATTACAATGCAAACTTGGATCATTTTAGAGATAAAGTCATGTAATCATGAAATCAATGAGCAAGTACAAATTTGTCTTGTATTACAACACTTTGAATGAAGTAATCTTGAAGAAACTAAATCTTGATTTGTTATGCAGTCTAAGTAACAATAGGCTTGGATACGAAAGCTTAATTTTCCAAAATTAGAAGATACAAAACCTCTTAAACTGTGTTACAAAACCTAAATTATGAGATACGAAACCTATGAAATAGTGTTAAGAAACCCAATGACTGTGTTACGAAACCTCTGAAACAATATTACGAAACTCCAAATGTGTGTTACGAAACCTATTCCAATGAGATACGAAACTTTCCAATATGAAAACTGAATTACGAAACCTCTGAAAGCTATGTTACGAAACCACTTACGAAACCAAGTCTTATGAAACCTCAATGATATGAAACTGTTTAAAACTGTAATACGAAACCTCTGTTATGAAACCTCTCTTATGAAAAATAAGAAAACTGTTTACGAAACCTCTGTATATGAAACTTGTGTTACGAAACCAAAATCAATCTTTTGATACGAAACCTTCAGTTACGAAACCATAGATATACGAAAGCTTCTACAATCTATGAAACCAAAAGGTTACCAAAAGTTCCAATTTATGAAACCTACTTTCGTAAATTACAATCTCCCTTACTTTCGTAAAATCCAAGAAACCTATATCTTTCGTAAAATCTTAGCTTCAAATCCAATAAGAAACCTAACAATTTGAATTTTAAGTAGTTTCAGGTGATAATATCAATGTTATCTTTTCAAGTTGATAATGTTCTATGTTATGAAAGCTAAGAAACACTTACGTATGGCAGTTACCAAAACCTCAACTCTGATACGAAAGCTTATAAACTACAATACGAAAGCTATTTCTTGCCTAAAAACAGTTACCAAAACTTATTTCCTGTCTTACGAAAGCTTTTAAATCCATATATTTTCGATCAAATTCAATTTTAAGCAAGTATTTTTCGAAAACTAGTTATTAAACCTACAAATTGATGGTTACAAAAGTTATATTTCAACATTTTAAGATTAAAAACTCATCAAATCATAAATCTAATCACTTAACGCTCTACGAAACCTACAAACTCAACAATACGAAAGCTCCTTAATCGAAATTTAGCACGATTAAGCTCGATTTGATCCATGAAACACGCATTAGATCTTTCCTGGCGATAGATACCACTTGTTATATGTCATGTTTGCATAGATGATATCATACGAAAGCTTTAGAATAGAGGAGAGCTAGAGAGTATTTTTTTATCATTTTCAAAGTTTTCATTCCAAAAGGGAAAATAGAAATGAAAGGGAGAAGTGAGTGTAAAAAATGTAAAGACTTGTATAAATACCCCTCTTAGATGGGTATTTTACTTATTGCTTATCCTATTCTATTTTTCGAACTTTAGTCAAACCTTGATCAACTTTACTTAACTTTGACAAAGATAGACTTTATTACATTATAATTACTAATAAAACTATAAACAAAACAAAACTATACAAAGACCAATTCATTTTAATAATAAACACTTTTCTTAATCGTAACATTCATAAAAACTATAATTCCTAATTCTCTCTAATCCAATGAAACAAACTGAATCATTTGATAATAAATACGAAACCAATTCTTTCTCATTTGGATCTCTGTTTGTTTATCACAACTTATTAGCTATAGATTATCACTATTCCTTGGTTATTAGCGACTTAACTACATTTAACTCGTATCAAGTGGTATCAGAGCCCTTTTCTTGGCAAATCGAATCGTCTTCTCCGATCAATTTTTGGCGAACTCCATTTTCTGATCAAATTTTGTTGAAAATTGAGAATAACGTGATTTTGATCGGATTCGGTATTTGATATTTTGAAAATTCAGTACAATAAGTGTTATCGGATTCGGTCATCATTATTTAAGTGAATTCGGTATTATACTCATTTACCGGATTCGATTAATGCTTATTTATGAATTTGGTATTGTTAAGTTTACCGAATTCAGTATATTGTGAGAATTCGGTATTTTGAATTCAGTAAATTTCTGGTGGAGTTAGTTAGTTTTCTGGTGGTTTGTTAGTTTTTCCGAAGTGTCTATTATTTTCCAGTGTGTTTGTTAAAAGATAATCAAATACAGGGGTTTTAACAAGAACATCAATGGTCTAAGATTCGGTAATGGTTTGATAGAATCTCAAATTTGGTTCACACACTTACGGCTATCAATAATTCGATTGAGAACTTGAAAGAGAATTAAAAGGTATGTTCAAAGAAACAAGAATTCTTGATTGGGGAATTACAAGATGTTGTTCCCCTTGAGTTAGTTACCAAAAACTATAAAGTTAAGATAAACTAACTCATGGCTTGAAGTAAATGTAATGAAAATCAATTTTGACAAATATAAATATAAACAAGTAAAGAACACAAAACTAATTTATTCTTATAAATTTATTAAGAACTATACCCCATTGTTTGCGAAACAACAATGAGGATTGAATGACAATGTGTGTGTGTTCTCCTCACTAACAACTCAGCATAACTTAAAGTATTATGCTAAGTTAACAACTATGCTAACCTACTAAACTAGTTTAAGGACTTAGTTGATTTGGAAGATTAGGTGTTTGTGAAAGATACAACTTTGAATGCACAAACTTAACCTACTCCATTTACAAGGCATGTCTATTTATACTACTTAGGTAAGGTCATACCCACATGGGTTATAAGTGCGTATCCCAAGGTTGATTGGCCAGTACATATTGTACAAGTTTGTCTTTATTCCAATTCTAATCTAAGTATGGGACAAACACACTTTCTAAGGTCAATACTAACACTGAACTTGTCTTCATACCCTATTCAAGATAGTTTGACTTCAAGTTGATAAGAGCTTGGGCTTATCCATTCAAACTATCCCTCCTATTCTTCAGGCTCTTGTCTTCAGGGACTTCTACTAGTTGTTAGAGATCGTATGGGTTTAATGAGTCTATTATCATAACTCACTGAACCCATCACCTTCTTCTTTAGTTCAAGGACTTCATTCACTGAGTACCACCTCACTAAATGGTTGAGTCTTTCTTGTAGACTCAGGTTGAACACTTGAAGGTAACTCACTAAGTGACCTTGGATTATTTAAGGTTATCTAACACTTAGGATATTTTGTATTTAAATCCAAGTGAAAGATCATTAGGCACTGGATTGGCCCAACAATCTCCCCCTATTTGGATATAAATATAGCCTAAGTGTTTTTCAGTGTAAGTGAGTAAATGCAGTTTCTTCTTACACTGAGTCTAGAAAGAAATTAAAGAATATTGATAACTAAAAGTACTTCATTAACTGTGGGTTACAAAGTCCTACCAGTCTATTACAAAATGTAAGCTAAAAATTACAAAAGTACTTAATTTAGTGAGTATCCAACAACTTCCAGCTTTACTTTCTTTGACTTTAGTTTCTCTTTATCAGGATGACTATCAATCAAACTCCTCAATGCTGCACATAACCTTTGATTTGTAGGAGTACTTTTGTTTGAAGCCATTACCAATTAGGTCAGCAGGGTTTCAACGTCTACTTTATGAATGTCACTCATTCTTTAAAAGGCCTCATTACCAAAGACATCAATAAAGAAGAGTCCATTTTCAGGCTGCTCAATCACCAGGTTGTTGACAAATGGAACTCCCTCAGGAAGGCTCCTATTGCATTTAAGCCGAGGAACGCAAACCTCATGTTCAAATTCTAGATGCTTCATTTTCCTGCCTGAGGTTAGGGAGAGAGATTGTCCAGGGGCATGAAGAGATGGATTTTCACTAGTGCATAAACTACTCTCGTTGTCTATCGGAACTTATGATTTTCCTTTTGATGCAAAAACTCATGGGACAACTTTGTTAAACCTTATTTATTTTTTAATGTATCAACGAGATTACCTTTTTAAAAGACTCATATAGAGGTCGTTCTCTTATATCTTGTGCTTGTGTAATATGAAGTAAAGCCCCCGGTTGCCTTTTTGCTGCCATATTTTGGGGGTGTTACAGATTGGTATCTAAAGCCAAGGTTATAGAGAACTAGGTTGCATATTAGGCCTAGACTATAACCACTACGTAAACATTGCATCATATAGCATCATAAATGCTTCGCATGCATAACTATAACATATTGCCTTATACATGCGTTACTTTTTTCTTGCACATATTTTACACTTGATTTATATAAAGGTTATTTATATAAATACTAAAACTTTTCTAAGACATTGTGAGTGACACAATGGTCTCTAAAATTTTTCCCAAGACATTATGAGTGACACAATGATCTCTAGGCTTTTCTCAAGACATTGTGAGTAATACAATGGTCTTTAAAACTTTTCCATGTCTTTACATAATACCGTTTTACATAACATTGAAACTTGTCACCGTCTGCCGATCCCACTAATTATCTTACTATCCGACTCCAAAGACGAGTTTGAACGACCGGCCCATACTGTTGAAACACCTACGTCATCTAGTGACCCATCTCCTAGAAATATGTTGATTAATTCAAACACGGCTGTAACCCATCACCTTGTAACATTTCATCTTTGGAACATGACTTTGGGAACCCGACTTATTTTTTTTCTTTTACTCCTTTTGATTTTGAAGAAAATGCCGACAACGAGACAAGGAATGAGTTCCGTGGAAATTAAGCAGATTGTAGCCCAACGAGTTACTAATGCTATTAAGCTATTGCTATCTACAAGACAAAAGTCTGCGTGGCTCAGGACTCGATAGTTTGGACCGTACGTCAAGGATCCAAGGTTGCAAGGAATGATAACAACAAAAGGAAGTGGGAAGGAGGTTACCAAAACAACTCGGGACAACAAAACAAACGACGAAAGGTCATCAGAGCTTACACTGCTGGACCAGATAACAAGAAAAGATATGTTGGGAAGTTGCCTCTCTGCAATAAGTGTAAGCTACATCACACTGGTCAATACACTATAAAGTGCAACAATTACAAGAGACTTGGTTACATAACTAGAGATTGTAGGACTCTCGTTCCTGCAACAACTCAGAGACCCCCAAGGGCAAATCTGAAGACTGCAGTTACTTGCTATAAGTGTGAAAAGTAAGGGCATTACAAGAATGAGTGCATGAAGTTAAAGAATCTGAATTATGGTAACCAGAAGGGAAATGAAGGAAAAGCCCGCGGGGACCCTAACGTCGTTGCAGATAATGCTAAGGCTTAAGGATAGATCTTCTCGCCTTGCATAGTGAGACCTAAGTCGAGGCCTTCTTGGACTATATTCCCTAAGAGATTTGCATTTATACTTTCCTATAAATTTTGTTATATTATGTGGATGTTTTAAATTCTCTATTTATGTGTCATGACGATTCCGTCAGTTACACTCCTTAAATTGTTACCGTCTTATAAACCATTTCACTATCGTTTTATAAACTATTTTGCTATCATCTTATAAACTATTTTGCTATTATCTTATAGAATATTTTGCTATCATCTTATAAACTATTTTGCTATCATCTTATAAACTATTTTTCTGACATCTTATAAACTATTTTGTTGTCAACTTATAAACTACTTTGCTTTCATCTTATGAACTATTTTGCTACTTTATAAACCGTTTTCGACTACTACCTTGTAAACAGTATAGTTTATACCATTTAACTCGGAGACACAACACTACTTTGACGAAAATGAGCATTGCATCATTAGTCCTTAGTTATACATAGCCTGATCACATATGTCTAACTCAGGAAGGACCATGCTATGCTGGGAGTAGTCACCTTAAAATTTTGTCAAAATCAAAATCTACTGATATTCCCAAAAAGCAAAAATTTTGTGTACGTATGCATAAGCTGTGCATGTCATGGGCATTCTTATTAGTAAGCATTGTAGCCAAGTAGAATTTTACAACACTAGTCACCCTAGGACAATCTACCAATGAGTTTGGTCGCAATTAATGGCTTTGCTAAATCGCCGTACAACATCGATTTATGCCCGTAGGACTCGGTAGTTTTGACATCATCATTGGTATGGATTGGTCGTCGAAGTACCACGCTTGTGATGAGAAGCTTGTTCATATTCCATTTGGTAATGAAACATTAATGATTCAAGCTGATAGAAGCGATGGTAGGAGCGAATCCAAATTAAATATCTTGTACCAAAACTCAGAACTATATGCTGAAAGGATGCCATGTCTTTCTGGCACGCATCACTGAAAAGAAGTCAGAGAAAAAGTCAGAGGAGAAGCGACTTGAAGACGTACCTGTTGTACGGGATTATCCAAAATTCCTTCTAGAAGACTTCCCTGGATTGCTGCCGAATAGGCAAGTAGAATTTTAAATTGACTTGGTACCCAGTGTTGCACCTGTGGCACGGTCACCTTATAGATTAGCCCCGTCAAAAATACAAGAGTTGTCTAGTCAATTGGAAGAACTTTCAGACAAAGGATTTATAAGACCAAGTTCCTCACCTTGAGAATCTCCTGTATTGTTTGCTAAGAAGAAGGATGGATCCTTCAGAATGTGAATTGACTATCGTGAATTGAATAAGCTAACTATGAAGAACCATTATCCGCTTCCAAGGATTGATGACTTGTTTGATCAACTATAAGGATCTGGTGTCTACTCGAAGATTGATCTAAGATCATGTTATCACCAACTTAGAGTTCGAGAGGAGGATATACTTAAGACCGCATTCCAAACTCGTTATGGTCACTATTAGTTTTAGGTTATGTCATTTGGTTTGACCAACGCATCAGTGGTATTCATGGATCTTATAAATCAGGTTTGTAAGATGTACTTGGATAGGTTCGTGATAGTATTCATTAACGATATTTTGATCTACTCAAAGAGAAAGAATGAGCACAAGGAGCAACTTAAGTTAATCTTAGAATTGCTTAAGAAGGAGGAATTATACGCCAAATTTTCTAAGTGTGAATTCTGGATTCCAAGGGTATAATTTCTCGGGCATGTGATTGATAGCCAAGGCATTCACGTAGATCCCGCCAAGATTGAATCCATTAAGGATTGGGAGACAACTAAAACTCCAAAAGAAATACGCCAATTTTTAGGTCTTGTCGGATATTACTGAAGTTTCATAGAAGGTTTCTTGAAGATTGCCAAACCATTAACCAAACTGACTGAGAAGAATGTAAAGTTTGAATGGGAAGAAAATGAAGAGTAAGCATTCCAACTACTAAAGCATAAGCTTAGTAGTGCACCAATTATATCCTTACCTGAAGGAACTGAGAATTTTATGGTCTATTACGATACTTTGCATATAGGATTAGGAGTCGTGTTAATGCAAAAAGAAAAGGTTATAGCTTACGCCTCTCGACAGCTTAAGACTCATGAAAAGAATTATACCACTCACGACTTAGAATTAGGAGTTGTAGTGTTCGCTCTCAAGATTTAAAGACATTACTTATACAGTACGAAGTGTATTGTGTGATAGATATCACAAACATAAACTATACTAATATATTTAGATATATATATATATATATATATATATATATATATATATATATATATATATAACTATATAATATATATATATATATATATATAATATTTATATATAATAGAAGAGGAGAGAGAGAGATACGTATGGGAGAGAGGAGAGGGAGAAAGTGGGTGGATATTCCTAGAGAGAAAGTAGAGAGGGAAAGAAAGACAGAAATATTAGGTTAAAAGTAAAGAAAATCACCACCCTTTCCTTACCCTTAGCCCTCCTTATATAGGAAGAAGGGAGGAACTAAGGAGTAATTAGGGTTTTACATAATTGCATACAAGTTCTTCTTTATTTATTCTACTTAATACCTAGACTATGATAACTAGATAAATGACCTTGTAACCAACACTTTCTGTGTTTCTAACAATCTCCCCCTAAAGGGTGGTTACATAGGTCGTACATAAAAACGGGGATCAATAGTCTTGGGACGTCCACCAACATACTCTTCAAATCGTCATAGCTGCTCCATGCGCTTCATGACTTGATCAATCTTGTCCAACATCTCTATAGATCTTTTGATGTCCTTGTCATTGCAATCACGTCCTTTTAACCTTTTGTTGCCTCGTCCCAGCTCATTCTTATTCACCATGTCAATCAGGTTTTCACGAATCTTTGTCAGAGTACCATCACAGAATTTCTTGACTTCATTGAGCTTCATCAGAGATTTGCGGTTGTGCTGATTGAGATACACTACCCTTTTCTCTGCTCCAGACATTATGTGTGGTATTATGTCTTCGTTTCTTCAAAGTAAAACTTAGGCTTGGTCAGGTTGAGGGTTCACTCTTATCTCTCTACTCCCAACTGAAAATCTTCAACTTTGTCTGTATCATTGTTATTCGAATAAAGAATAAAAGTGCATTGTTGAAGTCTTTCTAAAATTCAGCTGGAGATGGTGCAGCTTGTCTTGGACTTTGAGCAGGTACATGTCTTTTATATCATTAAGGCCGAGTCTGGATAGATCTGCATAGCTGAAAGTATATTCCTTGGTATCCGATCTCTTGACTATAATTGATGACAAGTATCCATATCCCTAATTTCTCTTTACCACAACTCTTACAACTAACATGATCCTTTTTCTCTTAATAGACTTTTCTTGGTGATTTGTTATTGATTTCTACCTTGAAGAAGTCTTGTCTTGCATCTTCCTAATGATGAATTCCATTCTGGGCTTCAATATGATAACGATGTACCTCTTAACTCCATCTGTCTGGGATCATATCTTTAATACCTTGAATGTGGTACCTCGCAGCATAGTGCTTGGTGAGAGATGTAGTGTACTTCTCTCTAGTGTTGAGGCTTACCAGGTAATAGAAGTCGTTGTTGTAAAAGCTAAGATGAGGTTTTATGCTCTTTGACATGTGTCTTTTGAATGATCTTGGCTTGGACACATCACCTTCACCAACGTTCCACTCGGTTTCAGTTAACACAGCTGCTTTAAGTTGATCAACATGATATTCTAGTTCCACATCGTTCTTGTACTGTTGCTGTAGCTTTTCTAATCCTGCACCTTCGAGATCTGATATTGTTAGTTTGTCTTACTGAATGAGTTCTTTAAGCTTCTTTTCTATAGCCACAATAGATGGTCTAAGAATATGATTCTCATTTTGATCAATTTCTGATTTTAAGAGAAAATCAAACCATGTTGTTCTTCTCATAGCATTTGCTGACCCTGACTTCTTTGTAAACCATCCTGCATTGGGACGATTCTACACATAAGCATCTTCTTAGTCTTGGGGTTGATCAGCAAGAGTGTCTTCTTGAGCTGGAACCACGGGAGACTTATCTTTTCTTGATGATCTAAAAGAAGGTTCACCAACATCCTTTATTCTTTTCTTTTTGTTCTCCCCCTCACGATCATTAAGAGGATCTTGATAATCGTGAGTCTTTTTTTGAAAGGATGGCTCAGCATCTTGAACATCGAGTGCTTCTTAATTAAGAGTGACGGAATCATAAAGAGTATCATAAAGCTTCTGATGAGTAGGATGAGTCGTATTTGACTTGTTCAAGTGAATTCTGTTCAGCAGCCTTAGCTTTAATTCCATATCTAAAAGATCATCAATGTTGGTTGATGGTTTGGTGAATAGACTAATCTGGTTGTTTCTCATGACTTCACACACGGAGTTGTTAAGTCGAGGGTTAACATAGTTAACTATGTCTTTCGGGACATGAGTAGGTAGAAGCTTCTTCATTTCTGTCAGAAGTTTTGCATGAACAACCTTGTCCATTACTTTAGAGATGTTGATAAATGTAAGAGCTTCTAGCTTCTGATCATATACTTAAAACTTTTGAGCAACTGCCCTCTTGAAGGTAATATTCCTCATGTTCTTCTTTGCCTTTTGCATGAGCTTATTTGCTTTGGCTTGAAGTGAGTTATGTTGGGGATTTGTTGTAGGATAGTGTGTTGTATTAGATGGAAGAGATGAGTTATGATGACTAGCCTCGTTCGGGAACATATCCTACAATACAAGGTTAGTTGCTTGAACATCTACATGTGTACCAAATGGTACCTCAGATGCACATGATTTATAACTTATTATTTTAGGATTTCCCTCTGAGTTATGCACCACTGAGGTTGTATGAGCATCAGTATAAACTAGATGACTCATTATATCCGGTAATTCATGTACAGGTGTTTCATTCAACAAACTCTAAATGTAATCCAAGGAGGAACATGTAACCGCGGGACTAAGGTATGTAGATTTGAGTGGTTTTGTAGATTTGTTATACATGAGCACTCCAAATCCTGCAACATCATCGTCTCCTTTTCGTTCATCTTCAGATAAATCCATATCAGAATCATCAATTTCATTATCTCTTTCTTCATTACTGTCTGAACGTGAAGAATCTTGTGTTGCATCACTGTCGGTTGCTGAAATATTTTTAAACTCATAGTATTTGTTGTGAGCAGCACTTGATCCTTCTCCTCTAACTTCTTGCTTTGCCTGCTTCAAACTCTCAAGTTTGCTAGCTTTTGATCCTTTCCTCAAGTCTAACAATGACTGGACAACTAGATCATCAACTATAGGACCTTTGAGTTTCTATCCTCATTCAGCATATGTCTTCAACATCTTTTTCAATTTTTGATCAATTATTACTATGCTTAAAAAATCTTAATATAATATACAATTTTAAAAATAATATATTTACCAAGACAATAAAAATGTAAACAATAATTACAAGTCATGCCCGCCCATCGGGCGGG
>BQNB010041102.1:27917-46978 GCA_026074375.1 Tanacetum coccineum
TTTCACGGGATTTTACAAAATCAAGAAAAAACCGTAAAACAAAAACTGACTAGTTCGGTTCAATGCTTGTTCGGTTCATTGGTTCGGTTGTCTAGTTCGGTTCTAAAAGAAATCACTTAGTTCGGTCCTCTAGTTTGGTTTGTCTCGATCGGTTGTCTAAGGATTTGCTCGTTCGATTATTGCTAGTTCGATGGTCTTGTTCGGTCCAAAAAGAAAGCTAGTTCGATCCACTAGTTCGATTGGTTAGATCGGTTCTAAATGAACGCTAGTTCGATCCTCTAGTTCGAGTCTAAAGTTTCACTCGTTCGATTGTCATTGTTCGATTGTACTTGTTCGATCCAACAGTTTCACTCGTTCGATCCAAACAAAACACTCGTTCGATCCAAACAAAAACACTCGTTCGATCCAAACAAAAACACTCGTTCGGTCCAACGAAAAACACTCGTTCGATTCACTCTTGTTCGATTCTCCTAGTTCGATCCTTGAAGAGTTTGCTCGTTCGATCCAAATGAAAAAGCACTCGTTCGGTCTCAAAAGAGAATGTTGCTCGTTCGATTGAGACATCAAGAACTCGTTCGGTCCAAGCTAGAAAATACTCGATCGGTCCAAAATGAAAATGCACTTGATCTTTCACTTCTTTCCGTCCTTGCGAGTTACACAACAACCAAAAGAACCACAAGAATACGCTTTTGAAGCCTATGAACTATAAGCACGAAACCACGACGAATCCACAAAAATTACAAACACAAAAACTAACAAAAACTAAACCCACCCGTGGCGAATGATTCCAAATGTCGGAACCCAAAATCACTTTCACTTCATTATGAAGAACAAGAAAATAAGATGAGATGAAATGGAAGAAATTTAGAGAGAAGTTAGAGAGAGAAAGTAGAGAGAAGAAAAAGATGGATGATTACTTGCTAAATTACCAATGAGACTTAACAATAGTCAACAAGAATCAACACCCTCTCCATACTTGGAGAGGGGTATTTATACTTAATACCAAGAGGCTTTCATGCCTTGGTATTTCTACGGGCCGGGCTCGGGATTACTTGGGCTTTCGCCCGATACACGTGACCGGTTAGATTACATTTAAGAGCCCGTGTAGCCTATTACAACGTATAATTAATTAAGTGACCGAGATCTAATATAATGAACGAACTTCCATTGTTCGACTCAATATATTTTGAGGCTAACAATAGACCAACAAGAGCAGTTCCAATCTCAACAGTCAGACCCTTGATTAGAACACACCCTGAGCTTGAAATACTGACTTCTCCCGCAATAGTCAACCTCACTGACATAACCCTTAAATTTCTACCTTCTCAAGATGGTGTTGAAATTGAACTAACTGGATCTTCAACTCCTCAACAAACTGCTCCAGTAATTAACATAACACCACCTGAACCCCAAGTTACACAAAGAGAAGGAAAAGGCATTACTACTAATGAACAACCTAAATCCTTACCAAAGCTTGTACCTGCATCAAAGGAAGTTCGTCCTGATCCTGATGAACCAATTAAAGTTCCCTATGATATTCATGGAAAATATACCAACTTACAAACGATGAAATCCATGCTCACTTGGACAAAGAGGAAAAGATCAAGAAAGCTGCCGAGGAAGCAAGACTGCTGGCATTGACCAAGTCTGAGCTTCTTAAAGTTGTACGTAAATAAGCCTCAAAGGCATGTATAGATCCTAAGATCCTTGAAAGTGCTAAAGGTGGTTAGGAGTTCAAGAAAATACAGGATGCTGAGTTGAAAGTCCTCAACAGAGAACACTCTAAGAAGGTCAAGAAAGCAATAAAGCTCAGGAAGAAGAGACTTGAGAAGTATATGTGGACCACATCCAGCAGACTCAAACCTGAACCAATTATAGATGTCAAGATTCACCCCAACTTAAAACCTACAATACTCGTTGTCTATAGAGCAAATGATAGAAGAAACTTTCAAGTGCACAATCCTTTCAAGTTAGCAGATTTTGGAGTCACTAAGCTAGATGAACTGGGCCTAATCATTCAGAAGAAAAAGAGCAAGATTGTTGGCGAACTGATGATATAATTAGGAAAAAGGTATAAGCATTTAAAAAAGATACCTGAAGAGCTTTGACTTCAGTAAGCTCTTCCACCCCTGCTCCTGAACAAGTATCCTCCCAACTCTCAAGAAGAAAAAGAACAAGAATGGAGCTAGAACTTGAAATTCGCATTCCTGCCTTGGAGTGCAACATGAGTCTTCCTGAAGGTGTGCCATTTGTAAACAACATGGTAATCGAAGAACCTGGGTATGGGATGTTCTTTATTGATGTGTTTGGTGATGAGGCCTTCTAAAGATAGAGTGAGATCAACAAAGTTGGAGTTAATACCTTGATAACATACTTAGTGATGGCCTCAAACATTAAGACTCCTAAGAATGCAAGATTTTACCATAAGCTAAGGGAGTTAATTGCAAAGCCCCCTGATCAAGAAAAGCTGAAATCAAAGAGGGTGAAGCTGGAAGCTGTAAGATACAAGTTGGACTAAGTACCTATGTAAAATTTTGATTATCTTTTTAATAGATTGGTAGGACAATTTAATCCCTAATTAATGAAGTACTTTTAAGTTAAAAGTATCCACTACTTGCTTTTTAGACTCAGTGTGAGAAAAAGCTGTATTTACTCACTCACACTGAAAAACATTTAGGCTATATTTATATCAAAATAAGGGGAGATTGTTAGGCCCATTCAGTGCCTAATGATATTTCACTTAGATTTGAGTACAAAATATTCTAAGTGTTAAATAACCTTTAACATTTCATAGGTCAATGAGTTAACAGTCACTCAGTGAGTTGCCTTCAAGATGCTCAGCCTGAGTCTACAAGAAAGACTCTAGCATTCAGTGAGGTGGTTCTCAGTGAATGAATCCTGAGCCAAAGAAAAAGGTGATGGGTTCAGGTAGTTGTGGCAATAGTCTCATTGAGCCTCATACAATCTCCAACAACTAAAAGACCCTGAAGACAAGAGACTAAAGAATAGGCAAGATTGTTTAAAATAGATAAGTCTAAGCTCTTATCCACCTGAAGTCAAACTATCCTGAATAAGGTATGAAGATAAGGTCAGTGTCAGCACTGACCTTAGAAAGAGTGTTTGTCTCATACTTATAATAGCATTGTAATAGAGACAAACCTGTACGATATGTACTAGCCTATCAGCATTGGGACACGCTCTTATCACCCATGTGGGTGCTACCCCACCTAAGTAGTATAAATAGAAAACGTCTTGTAAAAGAGCAGGGTTAAGCTTGTGCATTCAAAGTTGTATCTTTTACAAACACCTACTCCTTCGATATCTACTAAGTCCTTGAGTAAGCTCAGTTGGTTAACATAGTAGTCGACTTTACATAACACTTTATGTTTATACAAAGTTGTTAGTAAGGAGATCATACACAAACACATTGTCATTCAGTCCTCATTGTAGTTCTGCATACAATGGGGTATAATTCTTAATAAAAAGAGTTAAACGTTGAAAAGCTATTTTTGTGTCTTTCACATATTATCTATCTTACTTGCACAAAACCTTTTCAAAGAACTTAATATATTACTTTACTTTCAAGCCATGAGTTAGTAATAATAACTTTGTAGTTATTGTTCACCAACTAAGAGGGAACAACATATATTAGAGCCAAAATAGTATAAATATGGATTCTTTTTAGTTTGTCTATTGTTCAACTTAATGCTTTTAGTGTCACAAAGTATAGTTATAAATTATTAAATGTTGCTAATACATGCAAAAGGACATAAATAAACATTAAAAAAAACAATGTGGATGTTTTAATAAAATGAGGCGTTCGAACCCGTGCGATGCATCGGGCTCCATTTTTAGGTAAAAGCATACTTTTACTTCTACGGTGTCTATTTTAAGGTTTTGATACTTGCACGTTGTAATATAGAGTTTGTCGTGCGTTGCACCGGGCTTGTTCTTTTGGAAAAAATCAAACTTTTACTTATGTGAATTAAAATCATCGCATTTAGGCATTCAAAGAGTACAGCTTAATCTGACCAAATATATTAAACGTGCATTAAAATAGATTTAATTATAGTCATAATCACATATTCCCATTTATGGTAAGTTGGCAACTTACAAAAGCCATCGTCTAGTCATCGACGCTAATGGCTATGGCCAAAATCTAGTAGCACAATAGCATATAGGGGGTATAGCTGGACTTCCGAAAAACATTATGTGACAAATATTCAGGCTAGAAAACATCCTAAAAAACCCATCTATTCTTAAAAGCAAAGATTTAAACACCCATGTACTATCAACACACTATATCTCAATTAATGTAAAATATAACCCAATATGACCGGGTCATAAGTACATGAGCTAAAATTGTTATATGTAACTGAGTGTAGACTGTGGACTCACCAAGATGAGAATAAGGGACATCTTACCCCTTCCTGTGTAGTTCAATTGATGGATCAACTAAATTACCTGTAAGCCATATGACACATATATTGTTTATGAATTTCTAATTTATTAGTGCTAGCTAACATATAGTCATGAACATAAAACACTAAATTGCATAAAAATAAAGCATAAATAAAAAAGGGGGTGCAATTTAAGCACCTCAGCTTTATGACAGTTGATTGAATACTACTTTGTAGCAATTCACATGTTTAAAGGATAACCAAACAATAATTTAACCACTTCCAGTGGTGCTTTGCTCATTATAGATGGCTTATCAAAATCTTTGAATTTTCATTTTTTCCTTATTTATCTATAACTATTAATGCTTAATTTATGGTTTTTATTGGCTGATTCGAGTCCTCAAGTGCGAATAACAGAATATAATCACATAGAACTTAAATCACCTGGTGATGATTTAGAGCACAAAGATATTTTCAGCATTCACTTCCGCTTTAAAAAAAAAGGTTTCAGTAGGTAGCATTCCTACAATTTCTGTAAATTTACCTTGTAGGTGTAGTTGTCTGATATTTTGGTCGTAATTAGCAAGCGTTCCACAATAGTATGGATCAGGGTACATAACTTGAAACACGCCTGAAATATATATGGCAGAAAAATCGTTGATGACATTCGAAGTACGTAAGAATATAGATGATAATTTCTACCCATACACCTTTTAATGGGTCAATTCACGAAACTTCTTTAAATATCTAATGCGTTCGTACGTTTAAGAATTAGCCTCAAATAAGACACATTTAAAATAACTTACGTTTGGTTCCTGTGATCAGTGTGAGAAACTCAAGCATAATCGTGAGTAACCATTGGCAAAGGTGATGCAACACTACCTTCTTCATGTGTCGTGTGACCTGGTTAAAATTACTAAAAAAGGCCAAACAATGTTTATCATCTCATGAATATAAAATAAGATACTTTTAGTATTAACTTTTGCAAAATGTAGCTTCAATTTTTGCATGCCTGCAATTATAAGCACATATCAAATAAGCTCGGAACTAAACATAACAACTTAAAGTGGCCACTACTGACTGACTTTAGAAGCACATTCATTGGTAAAACTAAGTAAAAGGAACTTACACGCTAGACGCATTTTCACCCTTATATCCCCTTAGTCCCATAAAGCAATGAAATATAGTGATTGCTTCCACACTTCCGATGTGTCCAGTTAGCACTTGCATACGTTGTTTTTACTTTAGAGTCCCATACTTTAATCTATAGAAATAAGCAGTTAGTCACATACTTTGAACAATTATGGACACTAAATGGAAAGTCTCTTCTTTTACGTAAAGGATCTTACATCTGAAACTCAAGTTTTTAAATGTACATGGTGGATGAAAATAACAAATTATAAAGGCAAATGGCTTAGTCCAGGAATGAAAAAGATCAAAACCAAAACCATAAGTTTTGAGTATGTTTCAAAATATGACTGAGATGATCAAACTCTCGTGTTATCTCTATTAGTTAGAAACTAAATGATCAGTTATGCTATTGGTCCAGGATAGTCAACCATAAGTTTAAGTGTGTAGCACAATATGACTATATCAGTATCTTTTAGTTAGTTAAAATTTGCATCCAAAGATCTACCAAACACCCATTAAAATGCATCTCTTAAAGGTAAAACCACTTAGGAAACAACTACAGAAATTCTACAGTCTATTCATCTTCAAGCTATTTTTTGCCACACCTTGACCTAAACTAAACTCCTCCACATATGCATCTTGCAAAATGAGCAAAATCACCGCATTAACTTGTTGCAACCTTAATGTTTTTGTTTTTTTCTTATTTATGATCTTATTACAACATAAAACTAAAAAATAACCTAAAGCAAACAACCTCAAATTAACAAACATCATTCAAAAAAGATATCAAAACACCAAAAAACACAAACTTCACAATAAATCCTTGTCACAAAAACCTTAAAAACACAAACCTTTTTTTGTCTCACGGCTAGAACCCGAGCCAGCAACAAAATCTACAGACCCATATCCATCACCCGCTCCACCATTATTATGATCAATACACATACCTATTTTTAAATCACACAAAAATAATCAATAATGCTGAATCAAACATATCTTATAATGATATTTGATTGTGATGGTCAATTGGACCTACGAATCATTAACCTGAAAATTGTTACTGGAGATCACACAAAAACATCCCGATAAAACCCAATCAGATAAATCAATCATTTTAAAATATTAGGTCAACAATAAAAATTTGGTACAAACAAAAGTGAACCGTAAATCATCAAGGGTGGAATTGTTTTATTAAAAAAAATTACAAACCTTGTTCTTGATTGATAAAGTGCTGATGTTGAACAAAAAACAAACACAACTTGGAATTGATATGCGTTTGATATACTGGAGAATGAAACGACCTCCCAAGAAGTTTTAATACAGGACTTTAAACCATTAACACCTCCCATGAATTCTTCATATTCTATTACTACATTCTTTAGGTCCCATCTTTAATACTTCCATCTTTAATACTACACTATTAAACACTGAAGATGCTTATCAACAGATAAACACAGATTTTTTTGGTACAACTATGGAAGCATGGGTTATTCCTTTTGAAGCCTTTAACACTACAAATGATTTTTTGTACACCAATAGAAGCTTGGGGTACTCCTCTTGAAATCTCTAATTTAATGAGGATGACTCAGTCTTTATATATAATAGATATGACAAGTAAAAATAAAAATAAAAATGTAAAAGCTATTTTTAATAAGTTTAAGCTTATAGCTAAAATATGATTTTAAGGCTTTTATAAGCTTATGCATCACACCTAAATGTGCACGGTTCAGTTTTGGTCGGTTTTTGGCTAAAATCGAAACCAAACCGAAATATTCGGTTTTTATAAAACCAAAAACTGAAACCGCTCGGTTTTTGGCGGTTCGGGTTTTTTTTTGGGTTTTCGGTTTTTTCGATTTCGAACCGTTTATATTTGGTCGTGACTAATTTATATTAATAAACTTGTTTTACATAGAAAATTGGTTATTTTTAAATTATTTTTTTTGTCCATACGAGCCTAATAATGTTTACCCAATTTTTTGACAATTATACACATATAAATGAGACACACACGTGCAAGTGAAAATACACATAGTATGATCATTGCCATATATGTAACGATAAATTGTTAAGTAAACACACGTAGATGACAAACACATATATATAAATATTAAATTGGATTTATATATATTATAATTTAATTCACAAAAATAAATATGAATTTAAATTGAATTTATTATTTATTTATTTATATTTATATTCTATTAAATATATATTAATATAAAACTGGTTCGGTTCGGTTTTTAACGAAAACCAAAACCGAAACGAAATTTTTCGGTTTTTGAAAAATTAAAAACCAAACCATCGGTTTCTAGTTTTGGTCAGTTATTTCGATTTGGTTTTTTGGTTTTCGGTTTTTTCGGTTTTTTCTGCTCACCCTTATTTTGGCTGATTAATCGGTTTATGGCTTTTACTAGTATGAGTTGAGATCCTCAAAAAACAAGGGAAAAAAAAAAAAACAAATGGGTTAATCCTAACCACTCATTTTTTCATCATCCACTTTTCCACCTTTTTCTTAAAACTCAAATATCTAGCAAACGATAAATCGTTAAACGAAAAAAAATACACCATCGCGACGAGTATTTTTTTATCTTTCTATAGAGGGGCACTTATATATACTTTCGACGAATTTTTTTTTTCAATCACGTCAGAAAAAATCTCATGGGATTTTTTGAAATCACATGAGATTGTGATACAAATCTCATGTGATTTTTTCAGACGTGATTGAAAAAAAAATCGAAAAAAGAGTTCTTCGAAAATATATATATAAGTGCCCTCTATAGAAAGATAAAAAATTACTCGTTGCGATACTTTCGACGAACTTTTTTTCCGTTTTTTTTTCAATCACGTCTGAAAAAATCACATGAGATTTGTATCACAATCTCATGTGATTTCATAAAATCACATGTGATTTGTGATACAAATCTCATGTGATTTTTTCAGACGTGATTTTTTCAGATGTGATTTTTCGACGAACTCTTTTTTCGAATTATTTTTTTTCAATCACGTCTTAAAAAATCACATGAAATTTGTATCACAAATCACATGTGATTTTGTGAAATCACATGAGATTTTTATACAAATCTCATGTGATTTTTTCAGACGTGATTGAAAAAAAAATCGAAAAAAGAGTTCTTCGAAAATATATATATAAGTGCCCTCTATAGAAAGATAAAAAATTACTCGTTGCGATACTTTCGACGAACTTTTTTTCCGTTTTTTTTTCAATCACGTCTGAAAAAATCACATGAGATTTGTATCACAATCTCATGTGATTTCAAAAAATCCCATGAGATTTTTTCTGACGTGATTGAAAAAAAAAATTCGAAAAAAGTTCGTCGAAAGTATATATAAGTGCCCCTCTATAGAAAGATAAAAAAATACTCGTCGCGATGGTGTATTTTTTTTCGTTTAACGATTTATCGTTTGCTAGATATTTGAGTTTTAAGAAAAAGGTGGAAAAGTGGATGATGAAAAAATGAGTGGTTAGGATTAACCCATTTGTTTTTTTTTTTGCCCTTGTTTTTTGAGGATCTCAACTCTATAGATGAAAATAAAATGGATGGATAAGATGAAGCGGTTTGTTCTTTTTTTTGACCATGTTCCTTATGGAACTTTTCTTACTAGTATATGTTTAGGCTTTTAGTTGAAGGTTATCCCTCGTTTTGATTTGGCCCAACACGTCCGTGGAATTTATATAAAAAAAACACAACATAATTTGGTAATATTTGTCAATTACCAGTCTTATACAATAATGTAAACTTGTAAAAATTACTTTATCCTAATATATCATACAACAATAATTTTGGGCTAATCATTTGCACACTTTTCATTTTGATTTGCAAACTCCATTTTGCTCTTTAACCAGTTGTATATTTATTGAATAATGCGGTACCAGTTTGTACATTTGAGTGTATGGAAAAAATATAAGAGTGTGTCAATCAACTCCCATAATTTTGTGATGCAAGATAATAGCTTTTGTATTACATTGAATGACCATAATGTGTCAAATACCTAAATTCTTGAATAAAATGAACCACTACCTATTTGAAACTTGAACTTCATAGTAGAAACCTTTTGAACCGATGGAAACTAAGAAAACAATACCCCTAAAACTATGTAACTAACTTGATTGCTGCTTTTGGAAATTAGATAGTATTTGACTAATTTGTCAAAGTCAAAGAAGATTTTGACTACTTTAATCAATTTTCCTTAAATAGTTTGTATGTGCAGATTTTGCTAAAAAGGTTCTTTTATCCTTAGCAGATGTGAAGTTATGTTTATTAAAAACGTATTTTTCTCTTATACAAAGTGCATTTAAGTATCATTAAATATACTCACAAAGTTGCAGGTTATATTTTTTCGTTTAAAAGGCAACAATTTTATAAACCTAATAAAAAACAAAAGTACAAAGAAATGGCATCCTATCTCAAATAATCAAACAAATTAAATGAAAAAAAAAACTCAAAGAACAAGAAAAAGACAACAAAACTTACAAACTATACAAATGACTACAACAAACTCACACAACCTAATACTAGAACATTAAATTTAATAAATTTTGGACTTTACTTTTATATAAAGTTAACAAGTTGGCGCCATTCGTGAGACCAAACACTAAGAATTACTCTCACCAGAATGAGTGCAATGGCTAATGCAACCCCCATTGTGACTACTGTCACGAAAACTACAAACAAAGAAAAGGCACCAGACGCCGCACCCGGGGTGAACATCGTGGACTTCTGCGAAGAATACTACGAAGACATCATGCCGATCATTATGGATAAGGCACGGCGTGACAAGCGAAAAGAAGTCCAAACCAGACTAAACTTTGGAGAAAACAACAAGAGAACACGAAGAGAAATGGATAATTCCTTAAATTCAAGGGCAGAAAACTCGCCTACGAGAGTCTATCCTGAGAGATCCACGACTCGCGGTCGCGAAAGGCGCGACGACAGAAACGTGTTTAGCCGCTTGAGCCACCGAAGGAAGAGCGTGCATGAGAGACTTAGTAATACCTACTCGCCAAGTACAACAAAGTCCGGGCCAAGCAGGACGAACTTGAGAGATCCCTCCCACAGTAGAGGTCATCATCCCAGAAGGGAACGTCCCCGAATCGAAGAACGCTCCCGGAGCGCTGAAGAATCGTATGGTGATACTTACTCTCAGGGGACCAAGACCGAGTATAGAGATCGATCTTGTGACGGAGATCGATTCCGAAGCGTAAAAAGACGTATGGAAAGTGAATCCCCATCAACTCGTGGATCAGAAAGCAGTACCAGTAACAGAGGATGCTGGAAGTCAAGGACGAAAAGGCGCGAACTGGTAGATAAAGATGACCTGGCCGTACCCTGGACCTGCGAAGATGTGGATCCGTTCACACTTTGAATCCGTAACTTCAAAAGTTCGCGGAAGACGCGCATGCCCAACAATGTAAAAACTTATGACGGAACAAGAGATCCGGAAGACCACTTGAAAATCTTTCAAGCCGCAACACAGGTGGAACGTTGGGCAATGCCCACATGGTGTCACATGTTTAACTCTACCCTAATAGGGGCCGCGAGGGTCTGGTTTGACGAACTACCCCCAGAAAGCATAGATGGGTACAAGGGTCTCAAAGCGGCCTTCCTAACATACTTCATGCAGCAAAAGAAGTATGTGAAAGATCCAGTAGAAATTCACAACATCAAGCAGAGAGACGGAGAAACCATTGAGGACTTCATGGATCGGTTCAAAGTTGAAACCGGGCGCATGAAGGGAGCCCCTGAATGCATGCGGATCTCTGGGTTCATGCATGGGGTTAACAATCCCAAACTAACAAAGCATCTCAATGAACAAGTCCCAAAGATAATGGAAGAAATGATGGCAGTCACTACCGCTTTCATACGAGGAGAAGCCGATGCCGCCTCTAAAAAGAAAGGTCACTTACCGTGTAAATCACAAGACCAGCCCAAGCAGAATGCTTCCGAGCAAAAATATGACTTCCGATGTCAATCAAGGGAAGGACAGGGGTCTAGTAGGTTTACTCCCCTTACCAGAACGCCCAAGGAAATCCTCGCGACCGAAGCAGGAAAATTCAAACCACCACCGCCCATGGTAACCCTGGTAGAAAAAAGAAGCAGTAACAAGTTTTGCGATTTCCACAATGATAAAGGACATAGCACGGACGAGTGCATGCAGTTAAAGAAGCAGATTGAAGAATTGGTGCGAGCAGGAAAGCTCTCGCACTTGATAAAAGAAATTAAGCAAGGTCGAGATCAGACGAAGAATGGAAAGAAAGAAACACCGGCCAAAGACAAGTCCCTAGCAATTTATATGATACAACCATGGCAGAGAATAACAAAGCAAAAATTGACCCAAAGCTTTGCCCGTGTCAGCGAAATCACGTTCCCACCACTAGCTAGCAGCGATGGGACGGAAGGTCCACTCGTCATAGAAGCGGAAATTGGTGGACACATGATCCACCGCATGTACATAGACGGAGGATCCTCTACAGAAGTTCTCTACGAGCACTGCTTCAACCAGCTCCGGCCGGAAATTAAGAGCCAGATGGTCCCGGCAACAACGTCGTTAACCGGTTTTAGTGGAGAAACTATATGGCCGCTGGGACAACTTAGGCTTCTGGTAACAATTGGAGATGCAGATCATTGCACAAGAGCGTGGATGAATTTTATGATCGTAAGATCAATGTCACCATACAATGGCATCATTGGAAGATCGGGTATAAGAGAAATCCAAGCGGTACCGTCCACAGCCCACGGGATGCTTAAGTTCCCTGTCGACGGAGGAATAGTAACTATCCGCAGCACTATCCTGATACCAGCTGAGTGTGCCACGGTGATTACATCATCCAAAGAGATACCCAAAGAAGCAGGAGTCCGTCATGAAAACTTTAAAGTAGCTATACATCCGAATTTTCCTGATCAGGAAGTGGCAATAGGAGGAACGCTATCCGCAAAGGGACGAACTGGACTATGCACACTCCTGAAGGAAAACCTGGATATATTCGCATGGCAGCCGTCAGATATGACAGGAGTACCGCGATCAGTAGCGGAACACCGACTCAATATCCGGGAAGGATATTCACCAGTTCGACAGAAAAAAGGGGCCAGGCCCCAGATCGTGCGAAAGCCATCCAAGCAGAGGTACAGAAACTAGTAGGGGCGGGGATCATGAGAGAAGTCTATTACCACGATTGGCTGTCCAATCCAGTCATGGTAAAAAAGCATGACGGCAGCTGGCGGATGTGTGTGGATTTCACGGACTTAAACAAGGCCTGTCCGCAGGATTGTTACCCCCTTCCAGAAATCGACTGGAAAGTCGAATCTCTCTGCGGCTACCCCTTTAAGTGTTTCTTGGATGCTTACAAAGGTTATCATCATATACAAATGGCGGAGTTAGATGAAGAAAAAACAGCTTTCCACACCAGCCAAGGGGTATATTGTTATACCAAAAATGCCTTTTGGCCTTAAAAATGCTGGCACCACGTACCAGCGGCCGGTGGACAAAGCTTTTGACAGCTAAGTTGGCCGAAACATAGAGGTGTACGTTGATGATCTGGTTATTAAGAGCTACACGGAATCAGAAATGCTAAGAGACATTGAGGAAACATTCTGCACGTTACGCAAGATCAACATGAAGCTCAATCCTAAAAAATGTACGTTTAGGGCAGTGGAAGGAATGTTCTTGGGTACACGATTACCCCGGAAGGAATAAAACCATGTCCCGAAAAAATGGAAGTTGTACTATAACTCCCGTCCCCACGGACAATCAAAGAGGCCTAGAGCCTCAATGGGAAATTGGCTAGTTTGAACAGATCCCTCTCTAAATCAGCGGAAAAATCCTTGCCGCTATTTAAAACCTTGAAGAAGTATATTAAAAAGAGCGACTTCCATTGGACATCGAAAGCGGAACAAGCCTTCATGCAACTAAAACAGCATCTGTCAGAGCTACCCCTAATGGTAGCACCAAAACCAAAAGAAGAATTGATTATATACCTGTCCGCCTCCTATGGAGCTGTTAGTGCGGTCTTGATGATTGAGAGGGGCATGGTTTAGACGATAGTCTACTTTATAAGCCGCATATTACAGGGCCCCGAGCTAAACTATACTCCAATGGAAAAGCTAGTTCTATCACTAGTTTTTACCGCCAAGAGGCTGCGAAGGTACTTCCAGGCGCATCCCATTGCAGTTATCATGGACCAACCGATTAAACAAATAATTTCACGTCCTGACGTGGCAGGGCGACTACAAAAGTGGAGCGTCATGCTAGGAGAACACAATATAACGTACCACCCAAGGACATCGGTGAAAGGACATATACTGGCGGACTTCCTTGTAGAAAAGCCAGACGAAAACCCGCCAGATACACCAGTTGTGGAAACCCCACCGGAGCCGTGGACACTGTTCAAGGATGGATCGTCATGTGTAGATGGATCAGGTGCAGGTCTAATCCTGACAAGCCCGGAGGGGACGGAGTTCACCTATGCTCTACGGTTTTAGAGGCACTGATAGCTGGCCTTCGGATAGCGGCGCAGATAGGCATGCGGAAAGTACAAGTAAGCGTAGACTCTAAGTTGGTAGCAAACCAAGTCCTAGGAACGTACGTTGCCAAAGAAGAGAATATGGTCAAATACCTAGAGAAGGTCAAAAGTTTGGTCAGTGGCTTCGCTAAATTTTCCATAAGCCAAGTACCATAAAGCAAAAATAAGAAAGCAGATGCCCTGAGCAAAATTATGTCAACCAGCTTTGCGCATCTATCTAAACAAGTTTTGGTTGAAATACTCAGAGAAAAATCCATACAAGAGGAGGAAGTAGCGACGGTGATAGAGGAAGAGGAAACAACATGGATGACCCCGATAACAGAGTACCTGAAAGATGGGACTCTCCCTGATGAAAAAAGGAGGCAAGCAAACTCCGTATAAAGGCTAGACAATACGAATTGTTGGAAGGAGTTCTCTATAAACGGTCATTCCTAAAGCCGTGGCTAAGGTGTGTCGGGCCATTTCAAGCAAAGTATGTGATCAGAGAAATTCATGAGGGGTCGTGTAGTATGCACGCAGGATCACGGTCTATGATAGCCAAAGCTATGCGGCTAGGATATTATTGGCCAGCTATGCATCGGGATGCACGGGAGATGACACGTACGTGCAACGATTGTCAAATACATCGACCCGTGCCAAGAAATCCCCAACACAAGCTAACCCCAATCATGGCCCCAAGGCCGTTCTACAAGTGGGGAATTGACATAGCTGGCCCTTTCTCGGAAGGACCAGGAAAGGTCAAGTTTTTAATAGTCGCTATGGATTATTTTACAAAGTGGATAGAAGCGAAAGCCGTGATGACAATCACGGGAAATCAGGTGAAAAAATTTGTATGGGACAATATTGTATGCCGCTTTGGTATCTCAGGAGAAATAATCTCAGATAAGGGTAAACAGTTCAGGGACAACCTATTCAACGATTAGTGTGACAAATTAAATATCACACAGCGTTTCACCTCAGTGAAGCACCCGCAATCCAATGGACTTGTAGAAAGGGCAAACCAAAGCTTGGGTGAGGGAATCAAGGCACGCCTAGGCGAAGGAAACAAGAATTGGGTAGAGGAACTTCCCCATGTTTTTTGGGCCCATCGAACAATGATTAAGTCAAGCCGTGGAGACACTCCTTTCTCTTTGACCTACGGAACGGAAGCCGTCATACCTGCGGAAATCAAGATGCCCACATACCGCACTACGGCAGTAGACGTTGTACATAATGATGAAGAGCTACGGCTAAATTTGGATTTACTAGAAGAAAAGCGGGAACGCGCAGCAATCTGTGAAGCCAAGGCAAAAAGAAAGATGACAAAATATTACAACGCAAGGGTCCGCGGCGTTACTTTTAGACCTGGAGACTTTGTCTACCATAGCAATGATGCAAGTCACGCTGTGGCCGGAGGGAAACTTGGCCCAAAACGGGAAGGACCTTATGAGGTCACGGAAGCACTTGGAGATGGAGTATACAAACTGAGATCCATGGATGGCGCGGTCCTTCCGCGGACATGGAACATTGCCAATCTCAAGAAATGTTACCTTTAAGCTACGACATGGATAAGTCTATTTTCTTTTTTAATTTGATTTCTCGTTTAGGGCCTTTAATAAAATCCATGTATTGCACATTTTTCTCTCAAGTTATTAATAAATTCCGCGGGTCTAGCTAACCCTGCGCCTTCTTTATATGAAAATTTTCCAAACAAATCTTTCTTTAATATCAATTACTTGTTGTTTCGTATAATGAATAATCAACTTAATGAATGTCTTTGGATATTTCAAAGGATAAGCATCCTAATAATTGCTTGCCGTGTAAGAGGGTTGCAACCCCAACGGCCACGGATTCTGTATCCTTATGCTACGTGCACCTAAGACGTTAGGCGCATAAGAGAAGACTCCCACGGAGTATGTAAGACACTACAAGTGCAAATTGTAAACAGTGGATAGTGCATTACAAAAATTGTTAATGTGCATTGTTATTCACAGACATCCATGTATATATATTACAAGCCAAAAATTATCTAAGTACCACAGGCGATACTATGGCCACTCCGAATTAAGCATAGGTTGTAAAGACTTAGACCTAATTAACCTCGGAGAAACCTCACCTTCAGACCTTTCTGTCTGTGTGGCGGCATCCGTGAGCAAAATGGCAAGACCCTGAGGAGTAGCGGTCGGAACTGATACATCAACACCATCAGACCTAGCATGGTGAGCAGAACCAACACCGTGTATGCGGCACACCACTTTGCATTTCTTTTTCTTCTCCGCCCGGCTTATATTCGCGGCAATGGAATCCTCCAACGAAATCTCTTCTTTCATGGCCCAAGGGTCTTTGGGATCACATACCTCAGGGTATATAGGAATCTTTAGTTGGGAAGAGCTCGGGCGGAGGTCACGAATCCACTGAGGGGCATCCTCCCTGGTATCACTCTCTAAGTGGAGAGAGGCTATTATTAAATCAATGTGGCTATCATTTAACCTCTTCAGTTGGTTTACTATAGGGTATTTTAGGTCTTTCAGGTCTTGGAGGGCTTTGACAAACTTGTCGTTGGCTTCTAGGTCATACGCCTCAACATCCCCTAGATCACTGCCAGCTTTCCCGTGCTCTATGCCATATTGCAGGCCTTCGCTCATACCCTTGGCAATACCTGCAGACACAACATTAGCAAACGTTTGCCTTATCTCTGGAGACTCGGCGCACTTCAGAACGGCAAGGCGCAAGCCGTGCCCGATAAGCCAGCGGCGACCCGCGATCGCCGTCAACATGTGTGGATACAACTCTTCATCAAAATATATGCTTAGCTTGTCTAGACGAGCATCCATCTCTGCACATCGTTGCTCAACCTTATCATCCTCATACCTCTTGAATTCTTTGAAGGCAGCCTTTATTCGCTCCTCGCTTGTGATTTGCGCTTGAAGAGAAGACACTTGCTAGGACAACTGTGTATTATTTACTTGGAGATCTGAAAACTTGGCAAGGAGGCTCTCTAACTCCTTGGTTAATTTTACATTCTTAGCCTCCGCGGCCTTCTTCATATCCACCTCGGCTTCTAACAGGGCCTCCAGTTTTTTCGTTTGATTAAGGAGACCCTGCACTTCCGTGTCCGCAGATTTAAGGGAGTGGATCTCCTGATCAAGTTTCTTTATCTCCTCCTTCCTTGCCTGGATTCTTTGATCCCACTTGGCTACCTTTTTCGTGGCTCTCTTCAGTAGCCGGACCTCTTGCTCGAACCTTAGCCTAAGTTGGGAACCCATAGCCACCTGTCGCGCCAAATTCATGTTATATTGGTTTAAAAAATCCTCATTTCACAATTGGCGCAGCTCCGAAAAGTACCCCGACGACACTATATGGTCCACCACGTCCTGGCATACATCCGGACTTTCTAAACGGCAACTATTGGTCACGCCCCATTATGGCTGATATATATCGTTGGGCGACCCTATAAAGGATGTAAAAGAGGTAGACTTCTCGGAGTCTGGGTCACCCGCCACTGTCGCTCCCTCGGAAGACTTAGATTGATATGGTCTGTTAGCATACCTCGACAAAAAAAAGATCACAGAAGGGACAAATCACTTACTGGGTAATCTTCCATTCAGGGATTGACTGCGGCTTCGCGTATGAGAAGGGGTCCAGGTCACTCACATCAGCAGGAGTCTCCTGCAGAGTTGGCGCGGATAAGGTGAAGCCCGTATCTAGCCTTGTTGATCTCTCCCCAATGGTACTCTGTGTTGGGTGGAAGGCATCATGGTCTTTCCTAAGCACTTTGGGAGGTGCATTCGCATCTGTCCCATCGCCCCCCCTCTCACGACGCTTTTTACTCACAAGGGGTCCCATGGCGGAAACCTCCTTCTCAAGGCCAATTTCCAGTGTAACCCCCACGGTTGGCACTTTTTCTTGTGGAGGTACTTCAGGGGCAACAGTCTCCTGGCCTTGGTTTTCTGTTTTGTCAATTTCAGTGATTCGGCGGGGCGAATCCTCGTTGGAAAACTCCAGGGGCGACATTGTGACAACCATGACTTGAGCAGGTTAGTCAAACTATTAGTGTTGACTTATGTATCTGTTGCAATGTATGGGTTATGTGTTATATGTGTTTGTACGTGTTTATATGTGTTTGTGTAGGATATGTGAGATTGAATAATCAATCCATTGGGCGTGATCGTCTCATTGGAATTGGATTTGTGTTGGATTTTGTGGAATTCATTTCGTTCACCTTTGGTGACAAGGAAATGATTTCGGTGATTGAAGCGGTTTCGCGTTAATTATGTAAGTAATTATAGGTATATGTAATTTTGTGTTAGTGATTTAAGATAAGATTAGGTTTTAGTAGTTAGGATATGAGAGAAATGAAATTCCTATTTTCGGAAAGTTAGGATTAATAAAAATGAAAAGTTAATTATTTTTAAAGGTTTAGTAAAGTGCGTTTACGCAAAAAGGTATACTCAAATAAGCTTAGGTTTTTATAAAAAATTAAGGTAATGCAAATAATTAAGTAATTAATAAATAAATAAATAATATTTTTTTATACATGAATAGTAAAAAACAAATTTTAGTAGAAAAAGAATTTTAAAAAGAAACAAACTCTAATTAGATTTTATCTATAATTAATTGGGGGTCTATAAATACAAAATAAAATCCCATAACCCTCCCCCTTGGTATAACCGGTCGAACAAAGAGAAAAGAGGAGAAAAAAACTAGGGTTTTTGCTTTTGTGAAGAAATCAAGCTCTAAGGTAAGTTTTAATTAATCCTTGTTAGTTATTAATCATTAATTCATGTAATGATTATTATGATGGAATTAGGGTTTTGTAAAATCAGTAAATTAATGATGTTTAATCATATTGCAATGATTAGGGTTTTATTAGAAGCTTATGGGCTGTGTTGTTTGGCTGATATCTCAATGATGGTACTAGCTTTTGTCAAGTTTCCGGTGTCTATGACTTAACTCAGATTACGAGGTGTAAAACCCCCCACTTAAAATTCGAATTTAGCTTAGCCCTTATA
>BQNB010041103.1:0-14179 GCA_026074375.1 Tanacetum coccineum
TACTTCTTCGATCGTATTTGGATTCCATCAGTTGGTGGTGTAAGGAAATTGATCATGGATGAAGCTCATACTTCTAGATATTTAATACATCCGGGTGAAGATAAGATGTACTATGATATGAGAGTCTTGTATTGGTGGCCTGGTATGAAAAGAGAAGTTGTTGAGTACGTTAGCAGGTGTCTTACGTGCTCTAAAAATTTAAGCCAAACATCAGAGACCCTCAGGATTTCTTCAACAACTAGAAATTGTGCAAAAAATGACATAAAAGATTATTCACATTAAGGAAAGGTTGAAAACAGCAAGGAGTCACCAGAAAACCTATGCTGATAAGAGGCGTAAGCCTCTTGAATTCAAGGTTGAAGACCGAGTGTTACTTAAGGTATTTCCATGGAAGGGAGTGGTACAATTTGGTAAGAAAGGAAAGCTGGCACCAAGGTATGTGGGACCATTTGAAATAGTAGAGTGTGTTGGACCGGTAGCTTATCGACTGAAGTTACCCCAGGAGCTGAGTTGTGTCCATGACACGTTTCATGTGTCGAACCTCAAGAAGTGCTTGGCTGAGCCAGATGTTCAAGTGCCTTTGGAAGAAATCGAGATTGATGAAAATCTGTGTTTTGTTGAAGAGCCCATTGAGATCGTAGAACGAGATGTGAAAAAGCTAAAGCGGAGAATAATCCCATTAGTCAAAGTTCGTTGGAACTCTCGACAAGGAGCTGAGTATACCTGGGAACGTGAAGATCAGTTCCGAAAGAAATATCTGCATCTCTTCTCTAAACCCGTACCTTCGTCAAGTGTTGCAACTTGAGCCTTGAGGACAAGGCTATTCTAACCGGAGGAGACTGTAACATTCCGTATTTTCAGGTCATTTACGACGCCATTTAATTCACTATTTATTTTAGTCTCGTACGCGTTTACTTTTAATTCCTATTATATAGTTAAATCGCGTAAGCTAAAAACTACCATTTAACGTAAGCGGGCACCAAACAAATTAAAATTTACGACAAGCAAACATTATATTATTTTATGAAAGTAAAAATTAACTTTTATATTTTATTTTTATTGGTTACGTAAAGTATTTACGTTTCGCAATTTAAATTATATTTAGGCATTCTCGGAACCACCAAAATTTATCTACGCTTCAACAAATACCTATGTTTATATCCAATGCTCAAAGTTTATAAAACTTTACCCATATTTATTATGTTAGCCAATTTACTCATAAACAAAACAAGTTTAAACATAAATACTTCAAGTTATACACTTTGTATTAAATCTACACATTTATAACTACAAGTATTAATAAGAAATTCATTTCAAGATATCAAAATATTGTGCCCCTCTTTCTTTCACTACATTCGGCAACACAAGGACCAAATGGGAACCAATAGCACACCAAAACGCCAACTTGTCATGTACATCAAACATGTAATTAAGTTTTATGTTTCTTTGACCACTTTTTCCCTTAAATCCCTCATCATGTTTTAAGACCAATTCATGTGCTCTTTGACTAGTCATTGATATATGTAAGAGTGTATACTAGTAAAGGCAAAACACAATACTCATTTCACTTAGCAAAAACAAACTCATCTCCCCCTTTTTCTTCCATAAGCCCACGGCTCACCCCATTTTTAATAAACCATCCATACAATTTATTTTACCACCTAGTCAAGTGTTCTCACACCATACTTAAGCTATACTAAGAAGGTTGGAAGGCTTGTTAAACATTTGCAAGGTTTATTTCAAGTGTTTTCAAGTTAAGGTTTTCTATGGAAAACTAGGGTTTTGTGGAAGTATTTTCTTGATAAATACTTGGGTCTTGCTTGTGTATCATCCTTACTCATCTTCATTAAGGTCTCCTAAGAACCCTAACTTACCATATTATTTACTTTCATGCTCTATATAATTTTGTATAGTTAAATCACCATTAGGATACTTTTAAACATGAAAAATGAACTTATACTTGTGACCATGGTTTTATGAACTTTTACATATGTTATGTTGTTGGTAATATCATGTTATAATGGGATTATAAGTGTTGTACAATCTTGGGATATGTATAAAAAGTTTATGTATACACTAGTAATTAGTAGTTACTTATTAAAAGTTATGAACAAAAAGTGTTGTAAATGACTTGTTAATCTTGTTATCATGGACTCATGTGGACAAAATATGGACTAAGGACTTATAATATATATAAGACATGTGATATAAAGGACTTGTGGTATTTTATCTAAACTAAAAACTAATAAAAAAACAAAGTTATGTAAATAAATACATATGTATTAAAGAGGGGCTGTTTGAGTTCGACTTTTAAAGCATGGATTTTATTGTTTATAAAAATAGTACGTCTCATGACGATTCCAAAAAGGTAAGAAACTCGAAAAACCGATTTATAACGAAAGAGATACGACGATTACAAGTTTACGATAATTAATACTTTTATAAAAATAATTTTATAAAAAGTTACTGTTCATCAGGAACATTTATTTTTGGAAAACATCATAAATAAATAGAACTTTTAATTACGAGAACGTGCTCGAAAGAATCACTAAAAACGGAGCTAAAACGAGTAAGATACGACGTTTCAAAGTTATCGAACATTATTTATAAAAAGCTGAAAAACCGTAAATGCTTCAGCAGCTACTGAAACTCAGTTTCGAGGGCCTTCGGGTCTGATTGAGCCGAAGTGTAAAACTACAAAGTTGTTCGGAACGGCATTTTACATAAACCTACCAATTTTCATCATTTTCAAATGTATAGTTTGTAAACTGTACACTTTTCCTGACATGAATAGTGTTGGTTCGTTTTTAAAATAAATTTTTGCGAAACATTTTAAAATCATTTATATAATATTTATACATGTCTTAAACTTTATAAAAATGATTTTACAAAGACAATTAAATTATTTATTCAATTATACGAGTACGAACACGTGAGATTTGTTTAACAAATGCGAATTAAATATGATTTCATAAACACAAATTAGATGGTGATGTAGCTATATAGAATTATATATGGTAGTAGTTATTCAATGCACTTAGTACTCATACGACCCATATTTACTTAGGTTGCTTTTGGATATTTCCGTGACACGTTTTCAGTCATTCACTCGACTTATTCTTCACTTCACTTCTGAGGTGAGTTCATAGCCCCATTTCTATCTACTTGTTTTACAAACTCTACGGGGTGAAATTACATGCTTGTTTTACTTTGGACACAAATGTTTTAAACTGTATGCTATCCAGATTATTGCCTGAATGCTATTGCCTAAGAGCCACGAATACTGGTGCAAATCCCTTATAATTACGAATACTGGTGCAATTCCCTTATAATTACGAATACTGGTGCAAATCTCTTATAATTACGAACTTGGGTGCAATTCCCTTATAATTACGAATACGGCTTCGATGTCATGAGTTTAGTGCAATAATACATGTTTTATATTTAGACTTGGTGAATCTGATTCCATTGTCTATAATACCTACCTTGGACTACGACATACGTACTTAGTCTGTTGTTACTTAAATCTTGTGGTCCACTAATAAACTATTTGATTACATTAACAATTCTTGACTTATTGAATCACTACCGCGATTTCAGAACTGATACTTTTAAATATTGTAACGCTACTTTTCTTACTGAGATATTACTTAAATTATTTCAACACTGCTTTTACTTAAACCTATGAATTCACCAACATTATTGTTGACGTTTTAGCATGTATTTTCTCAGGTCATTATTTTGCTAATGGAGCATTGGGAGCATTTGAGTCGCGCGAATATATTTTTGAAGGCTTAATAACTTGAGTACCATTCGACAAACGTTTTAAACAAAATGTTTTCTATTGCATTATAATTGGGACCCTTTGTAAACTCTGATTTTAATATATCGAATGAGAAATTTATTTTAAACGTCTCTTTTGAGGTCGTTTTCTGTGACTTGTGCGTATGGACTATGAAGTAGCACCCCATTGTTACCATTCCGCTGCTACCATATTTTGGGGGTGTTAGAGATTGGTATCAGAGCTCAGGTCATAGAGAACTAGGTCGTTTTCAAAACCTTGACTATGACCATGTTTTTCAAAATTTAGAGTCTCTCCTTGTTTTATTCGATATCCGCGCGCGCATGCTCCCTGATCCTTTATATGCTCTCTTTTGCATCTCTACTTCTATTACATGGGTAACGAGTATTTAATACTTGCTTATGATTTCGCTCTCTTACGTCTATCCTATGACATCTTACTATTTACCTTATATCGGTCCGTTATATAAATATTGATCACTCTGATTTTCGCGTACTTCCTGATTTCTCATTTACTCCCTGGAGCGTCAATACTGGTGTTATATAAGAATACCTATACATATGGGCTATTTTCTTTTTGATCTCTTACGATTAACTTCAAACTTTTTCATGGCTTTACTTTATTCCCTTTTGATAATATCGAAATCCGACATAGTTTGTCAATTCCACTGGTTATTTTACCATTCGACTCCGAGTTTGAGCACTCTTTTTATGCTTTTAAATCGCATATGTGATTTTGTAATCCATCGTTTTGAAGACTTCCAGTTGATGGGAGTACGAATTTAACTTGTCACCTTGGATCGTGCCGTCTCTTGGCACTTACCTTTGAAACGCGATTGACTAACGTCTCATTATACTTTTCGGGTACTTCTTATGATTTTGAATCATGCCGCCAAGGAGACTCCTTCTTCTTAATGTAACATCTGGTCTTGTGTTGATATCGTGTTTTGTGCTGGCAATACTTAAGTAGGATGATTTATAATCACCTTATTTAAATGGATTGGGACGCCTCTTCATTTGAATAAGGGAATTATAAATCGCCGAACCATAAGTTTATAATTCTTTACTTACAAGGATTGGGACGCCTCTTTTTGTAAGTGACAAATTATAAATGAGTGGGCTTATGTTTATCCGACATAGCGTGTGTTCGTCCGTATGAATCATTCTTTGGGCTATGATCTTCTTTCGACTCGTGATTTGTTATATGGATTTTTTCGAATGTGTATCGACCGCCGCGAACTTGATAATCTAATAGTAATGAACCATTAACCGCTTCTAAGAATTTACGACTTGTTAAATTCTTCGTTCCAGTGGCTTTTCTTCGAGTCATGTATTTTATCCTTCCCTTTTAAGATTATCATGACATTTGATCCATTCGCTCATATTCATTGCATATATTTTATGCTTTGACTTTTGTTCATTCAAATTTTCGTTAGAAACCTCGACGATGATCTAGGTATATCCACTCATCCATCACAAGTAAACCAGGGACGAATAAGTCGAATTGAGCACCGGGACGGTGCTCCCTTAAGGTGGGTAGACTGTAACAACTCATATTTTCACGTCTTTTTACATCAAAGAACATCCAATTATTTATTTTTAACTTTTACGCGTTCACTTTAAATTTCCAACGTTTAGCTAAATCGCCTAAACTAAAAATCAACATGTAACGTAAACGGACATCAAACAAAATTAAGTTTTCGTCAAGCAAGCAATATATTATTTTTAGGAAAGTAGTAATCAACTTTTTATATTTTATTTTTATGGGTTACGTAAAACGTTTACGTTTCGCAATTAAATACGTTTAGGCATTCCGAAACCACCAAAACTTTTTTACGCTTCAACAAATATCTATTTTTATACCCAATACCCAAAGTATTATAAAAATGCACCCATATGCATTACCTTAGCCGAATTCTATGCTAAATAAATAAACCTATACTTTCAAACTACATTTTATATCTTTATACTTACAACTTGCAACTTATATCTTCAAATTAATACTAGATATTTGTCAAAGATCAAAAATCAAATATGTACTCCCTCCCCTCCCCATTATTCGGCCAATCTATGTACAAGGGGACATATAGCTCTCATTTTATCAACTAGCCACATTGTACAACATAAGCAAATTAAAACTTATGTTTATATTTGACCAAGACTTTCCCCATTTCACTCTTTGTGTCTTGGACTTCCATAAGAGTCTTTGACTAGTCATATGGGTATATAAGGCCTTCAATAGTAAAGAACACACAGACATACCCATTTGCTAAGTGAAAATCATAACATATTCTCTCTTTTCCTCCTCAAAACCCACGGCACATCTTAAATCACATAACATTCATCAGTTGGTGGAACTTTATAAAACTTTCCATGTGCATGATTATTCTTCTTCACACTTTTCTCATAGTTTTAAGGGAATTGCTTTTATTTTCTTTCTCCTCTCTACTCAGCCGTGTACCACCATAGAAACACCAATAAAAATCTATTTTAAAGCTTCAACATTTACAAGGATTAAAGTAGATGTGATTTCAAAGGAAGGTTGTTCTTTGTTTGTTCTAAAAACGTCATCTTCACCATCATTTTTGAAGAAGATAGGGGCTGAAGTTAATGTGTATGTTCGGGTTTAGGATTCGGTTGTGCCTCGATAAATCTTTGATGTTCATGTTCGTGTTCATGGTCGATGTGTTCATACTCGTGGTCGTGACCATGCATAGTTTTGAGTTCGGTTGGACGCATGCTTTAAATCATTGTTCAAGTTACATGCAAAGGCGGTGTTCATAATGACTTGATGTTCGTACTCGTGTTAGATGTTGATCATAGTATCCATTAAGTTTAATAAGTCAGAATACTTAAGATAATAATAATAAGCCACAAATGAAAATAAGTTGTATGATGTATATAAGCTTATGAGCCAAGCTTAAAATGCGTTTATTAACTATTGGGCCTTATAGCCCATTAATAATCCATTGATATTTAGATCATTTTCAAGTTCACTAAAATCAAGTTTTAAGTCCAATTAAGGTCCAACTAGTTAGCCCAATTATAAGTTAAATGTTTTAGCTTGCTACTAATCCATTATATAGCCCTTTATCAATAACACGAAAACAACCCCTTATAAATAAGCCGAATGTATAAATAAGCCTATAAGCAATATAAGTAATTAAGCAAAGCGAAATAAGTCGAACATAAATAAGCAATTAAGCCCTTGTTTTATCAAAGTAAGTTAAACCAAAAAGGCCACAAATAAGCTGAGTATTCGTTGGGCCTTGTTGGGCCGTTCGGTATGCATAAGCCCAACAAACATTTCAAAAATATGATAAGCCCAAGAATAAGTCCAATAAGTTATATAATAAGCGAATAAGCACATTTATTATCAAAATAAGCTAGAATATAAGCCACAAAAATAAGCCGAGACCAAAAGGAGTCGAAATAAGCTACGACTTATTTCTCCTTGTTGGTTCGAGAGTCAATAAGCTCGAATAAACTATGATAAGCTCAAAAATAAGCTAATAAGCTTAAACCCTCTTTAGTTTCAAAAATAAGCCATGAAATAAGCTAGGAAAATAAGTCAAAAGTTTGAAATAAACCAAAATACTTTTTCTTTTGTTTTTCTTTTATGCCGAACTATAATAAGCCTAAATAAGCACTCGTGTGCTTATTAATAAGCCGAAATAAGCTATAAGCATTTTTGACACAACATTTTATTTCACCAACATAACCATAATATTATAATGATAGTTTTCTTATGTTTCTTTTTTATTATTTTCGAACCAAAATCACACCTTTTATTTTAGTTTTTAACACTTAGGTTTTTACAAAATAAATGTACAACTAGTGTTTATGCATCATGAGATTAATAAAAGTACAAGTATTATTAAGAAATGATTACTTACAAAAATAAGGGTTTAAGATGAGATTAAGGCTAAGAAAACAACCCAAACGTTGTTTATTTACCCAAACGATCACTAGAACTTAACCCGAGTATATCCAAGCTTCCATGTTCTTGTAATAAGATGAAAAAAATATATGGTTTTGGGGTGTTTGTTGTGTTCGTCCGACCCAAGAAGAAGGGAGGAAAAAAGAGTGTTTTTTGATGTGTGTGTTTTTGGTATCTTAGTGTGTGAGTTTGAAATGAGGATATGGATAATTTCAAGGACCATATGGGATACATGATTTTTGCTATGGTGTCCCCCTTGGGGCGGTCATGGTACAAAGGCAAAGGGAAATCCCAAGCTTTTTATGAATTTAAATTTTGTGTAGTTTCTTGTTCCGTCAATTGTAAACGTAGACCCGTCTTTCTCGTTTTAAGCAAGGTTATTATGATTTATGAAATGTTTTATAAAAGCTAAGTTTATGAGTGTATAATCAAGTGATGTAAATGAAATTTTAACTATTGTCGTGCCGGTACGCGTTGTGTGACGTTTTTCGCTGCATGCGAGAAAATTTCCCGGTAAATGACCAATGCAACCGTAAATATTTAGAAAGTGGTAATTTAAAATAAAAATAATTTATTATTATAGAAAATTATTGGTTGACAGCCGGTTACACCGTAACTGTTTTATGTACAGTAAAAGTCAACAAGAGTCAAAATCTAAGTTGTGCTATAGAAAATCAATGAGATAGTAATATGAAAATATAAAGTCATAGTATTATAGAACACTATAACTTAGGAAAAATCACCGGTTATTACAATAATTAATATAATACATTAAGTATATTAATTACATTATTAACGTAGTATCTCAGTGTATACGTGTGTGACCCTATAAGCTCACGTATCTCTGACTATATAAATTTTGATATGACATGAGCACTTCCTAATAAACATAATATTTTATTCCATTGCCACTCGTAATGGTTGAATTCCACACATCCGAATGTACAATATTAAAAATTGACTCAACACACGACTCAAAACTATAAAAAGGAAGTCTAACATGTTTACCAAGGTGGCAAGCATGACACAAGGTGGAGTGTTTTGTTTTATTACAAGAAATGAAATGGTTAGACTCGAGGCGACGTAGCACGTGTTCATCGGAATTCCCGAGATGTCATTGCCATGTAGTAGGACTAAAAGAAAGCAATGCAATTGAAGAAGGTGGATGATGATAACGGCAGGATAAAGGTCTCCATTGCTATCACAACGAAGAAGGAGCTTGCGAGTCCGGCAATTCTTCATGGAAAACCCAAATTAATTAAACTCTAACATAAAGTTTATTGTCTTTGTTAAATTTATAGAGAGAAACTAAGTTCTTTATGATATGGGGTGTGACAAGTATATTATGAAGGTGCAGTGGTTTATAAGGAGTGAGCAAAAAGCTACGTTTCATGTTAATAACGAATATATATTGACTATTACCAACAAATAAAGAAGGATAAATACTTTTATAACAAACGAAAGTAAGCATACATGTGTTATCCGCTAAATGTGTTGAGGCTCCCATGTCCTTATTCTAAGCGGGGCCCTATAAAATCATGGTCAAAAATGTTTGAGGAAGCATGGTTGCTTGCGACGGTAACATAGGTTACACGGTATACGAGCAACCACCATAAGTCATAAAATCATACTGAGAATGCAGATACATAATTGACCTTGGAGGCTGCTGGATCAGGTAAAGAGCCATGTGATAGGCCAGTTGGGCATGAAGAAGACCAGTCGTGGGTTGGGCCAGATGAGTCGGTACTAAAGCTGTCATGATGCTATTACAAGTCAGATTGCCGCAACAAGCTTAGCAAAAAGTAGAAACAAATTAAAAAAGAAAATTCGCCAATTCGGTTGTAAAGCAATCCAAATTTTGATAGCAGCAATTCTTTTTGGGGAGTGTGCTAGCAATCCTTATCGGTTGTCGGTTGGTTTACATGCATGCATTAAAAGTCATATTACAAACAAAAAAGGGTTATTATACAAAAAAGTTACTATACTTTCCCAAAAAGTTCACTTAAGTTACTAAACTTTCATTTTGTTCACTTAGGTTACTAAACTTATGAAACATGACATTTGGGGTTACTCAACTTTGCAAAAATATACGTAAACATCACAAAAATCTTAAAAACTTAAAAGTTATATTTGAAATATATGTAGCAAAGTTGACTTCAAACTTATATGATGTAATGATTTGATAAGTTGCAATGGCAGTCGTGTATAGTTGTGAAATGTCAATCGTTATTTATATGGATGATTTGATAAAAGTGTCAATCGTTATATTTATGAGTAATATTTTCGATATATAAATTTCATGTAGTCAATATAAATTTTGTTTGAGTTGAATTATGGCATATTACAACCTTTTTGCAATGACATTTTAATATTTTCGCGTTTTATGTTTAAACTTTACACGAAACACTTATCACAATATCACAACTATAATTGTTTGCTGCTAGAAAATTATGTTGCTAGACACAGGTACTCGTCTAACTATTAATTAATAATGTTTCTTATATGCAGAGTACAAGACAAATTTGATTTAATTCTAAACCGTTAAGGCTCAGTCCTTAATCCATTATGTTTGCTAATAGTTACTTGTTAGTTTCTTGATATTTTATTTGATGAGTTTATTATTTAAAAAATGAATAATTTTTGAAATAAAACTAAGCATGTGTTAGTTGTTGAACAATATAATGAATTTCATGTAGGTGATATGTTTTGTAAACACGATATATATATCAGAATTAAGAATGCATGCATATAAACTCTCATGGTCCTTATACTCACGCTCGGACTTGAGTTAACTTAAATAGTTTAATATTCTTTCGTAAGAGGTGAAATCACAAAAACTCGAATTGTTGAATTAATATAGTTATTAAAAAAATTACAACTTAAGGTTAAAACAAATCTAAAGATAGTCATTTTGCTAAAGAATCAAGACATTGATATGTACTCTGTTGCGTAATCTGAAAAGAAGTGATTTTGTTTATTTCCGATGACTGTCTACACATATAACGATGTGAGCAATTCCGGTATGACTTCGGAATATAATCACAATTCCACGGTCATTAACGGCGTCAACTAACTCTAAGTGGTTTGAGAGTTATAACCAAAACACTGAGTGATTGTTGTTTTATAAATACAACTTGTTACGGCAACGGCGGCGCATCCTTGTGGCTAGAGTTGCGATTACGGTACGCTTTTCTTCGGATTACAAATCCTTGGCCGTTGACGTAGAGTTTTTTTCAGTACGGCGATGGTGAGGGTTTGACTGGGCGACATTAAGGCGGGGACTCAAGGTAGCCGACAAGGCTCGAGAATGAGACCTAAAGCTCCGATACCATGTTAAACAAGGGAACTCCTCGTAGATCATTTGTCTTATTAATACTGAGACATGTAGTATCTTTGTAGCCCATACTCTCAGATTCAATAATGCTCCTTTCAAACCTAATTATCACAGTGGGCTTTCAAACCTAATTATCCACTAATAGTGTTCAAGCCGGGGTCCACCAGAACCACTTTCTGCATCATCACTAAGGCCCCGGTTAGTAGTGCTAATATAAACCAAATTGTCAAGGTCGTTTACAACTCACCATCTCATATAACTAGTAATGGTTGCTTTTTAAAAAATTTTGGGACAATATCGAATCAAGAAAGATGTTGTTGGCTCGTTCAGGACTTCTTTACCTCAGCTCTCCCCTCGTGGATGTAGTGCACTCATTTATCGCTCTTATCCCTAAAGGATTTCCTACCTATGTGATTAGCGATTTCAGCCCTATAAGCCGTATTGGATCCCAAGATAAAAACCATTACGAAGGTTTTGGCTTAAACGGTTTAGCCTAGTTATTGGGTCACCGAGCATCGGCCTTCATAAAGAACCGACATATTCTTGATGGCCCTCTTATGTTAGTGAAGCGATTCAATGGTGCAAGAACGCAAGAATTCCCCAAGCTTTTTGATCATTAAAATAGACTGTTGAAAAGCGTTTAGATTCCATCTCTTGGGATTATTTTTCCAAGTCATTCACTTTATGGGTTTTAAAGATACTATGGCTATACATGGATTTCGGGTTGCTTGTCTACTGCTACTTCCTCGATCTTGATCAACGGAAGCCCCACTCGAGAATTCAACATCAGCCGTGGTCTTCGACAAGGGGATCCCCTTTCTCCTTTTCTCTTCATTATTGCGATAATGGAAGGGCCCTCCATGACGCCATTGAAGTGCAAAGGCGCGGCTGGTTTATAATAGATGTCTAAAGAATTAATACTTTAAAACCTCTCGCATCTTTTCTTTGCTGACGACGTTTTGTTTATTGGAGAATGGTCTCGTGATAACATTAAATGCTTGGTTTCTATTCTTGAATGCTTTCATCGGGTTTCTGGCCTCAAAATTAACTACCGCAAGTCAAATTTATTTGGTGTGGGAGTTCCTTCTATTGAAGTCAGCCAAGCCGCTTTGATTACGGGTTGCAATGCTATGCAAACCCCTTTTTCATATTTAGGCCTGCCGATTGACTGACAGGACCAATGTCAAGAACTGGATTCTCTATTTAGAAACATTCTCTAAGAAGGTTATACAAAATGGAAATCTTCCGATGCTATCCTTGGTGGTAGGGCAACTCTCATATCGTCCGATTTTGGTTCCATTGGTACGTATTACCTTTCCTTATTTCCTATGCCTTCTACTGTAAACAAGAAGCTTGAATCTATGAGGTCTCATTTCTTTTGGGGAAGTGATGAAAATTCTAAAAAGAATTCCTTTGGGGGGGGGGGGTGGGGGGGGGGGATCTCCTGAATTTATACCTTGCCTCCAAGGAAACCGGGGCTTACAGGTATTGGTAGCCTTATTCTTTAAACCTAGCGCCTCATGGCAGAAATGGCGTTGACGTTTTTCTTCAACAACCCTAATTCCTTATGGGTCTTCGCCTACTTACTTCTATTCAATAAGCGACATAGATGAGCTAGTCCCCCCATCCCATCCTACCTTCCCCACTGCTGATTTTTGATGGTTTGGATGTTTTTTTATGCTTTTCTAGCCATGCTTCGGTATCAAGGTGGTTTTGGGGCCGTATTGTTGTACTATTAATTTCTTTGCATGATAAGGTATTATCCTCACTCTTTTTCTCAAAAACATCCACAACAATGGTGCCTCTACAAGATTCTGGCATGAAACGTGGATTAACAGCACCCTCTTCGTCAACAATACCCTCGTCTATTCCATCTTGCCTTGAATAAGAACTGTTCGATTCAGGATTGATGGACAATGGATGAGTTTAAGTGGTTCTCCTCAATATCGCAAGTGGCGCTACCTAATGCTTAATATTGCTAATCTCTACAACCAGCTTGCTAATTACTCGCTCAATGACTCGGATGATGATTGGACTTGGGACATAGGTATGTCTACCTTCACTGTTAAACACACTCGCGAGTATATTGATCAAAGCTACCTTCCCAATGACGGCATGAAAACAAGATGGAATCGTTTTCTTCCCAAAAAGGTTAACATCTTTATATGGAGAAGTCTTCGCGACCGCCTTCCAACGAGATGGAACCTAAGCCGGAAAGGGATCGACATTGATTCTCTCTCTTGTCCGATTTGCGATACAGGGATCGAAACCATCCAACATACCTTATGGACTTGCTCCCTTGTTACCACTGTTTGGCATCGCATCTTTTCTTGGCTCTAAATCCCTCCTCCTACGTTGGCTGACCTTCATGATCTCTACTCATGGGTTGATGATCTCCATATTTCGTCCTCTCGAAGAATCATTTTGGATACTATATGCGGTGTCGTCTTATGGTCGTTATGGAATTTCAGAAACGAGACAATTTTTGGCACTACTCACAAGACTCCTCCAAAGCCAGATGCTGCAATTTGAAAAAGATCGTTGAATTTTCATATAGTTGGTATACATCTAAAATAAAATTGTCTCCCCTGTCACTGGAACATTGACTTCTGCATCATCACTGGGCCAGTTGTAGCGCTAATACCAATTGTCATGGTCGTTACAACTCACAATCTCATATAACTATATGGTAGTATATAACCAATTGGCAATGGCAATATATTGAGTTGAGTTATTTTCCATCTTTTTTATTTTCACCCATCATACACATCCTTTGATGTAACAGATATATTTTTACCAATGTAACATTGAATTTAGACACCCAACAACATATATTTGACCTCAGAAGTCGGTGATTTTTATATTGTACAATACTGAAATTTTATTAAAGGATATTGAAATATGTAATAGAGTATTAGAGTACAATGTAAAACGGACAAATAGAAAAAAATAAAAAGCTTTTAACGGAACACATAATAACCTCAAACGACTCACATAGCATAACTCCATAATGTAATTTGTTAAAGACCGAAAAGTGCCGTTAAGACAACTTGAACCTTAGAGAATCATAGGGTGAACGAAGAACGATTTGATGTAACTAACGA
>BQNB010041103.1:18476-46977 GCA_026074375.1 Tanacetum coccineum
CAATTTCAAAACAGTTTTAAGAAATTAATGTTGGGCCTTGATGGCTTATTGGGCTTAGGCATTATTTGTTGGGTTAAGTTAACAATGGGCTGGCCCGACCCATTTAAATGAGTTACGGGCCGGCCCAATAATAAACGAAGGCACCGTCGAACTCGTTTTCTCGCGCTCTTTTCCATGGCATGCTCGGGGAATTTTCACGACTTTATCTTGATTTTGATATTTGAGCACTCTTGATCGAAACAAACCCGTAAATACCCGTTTTTGCACCGTTTTCAATTCGTTTTACCTGTAAGACATAATAATACCAAACAAACATATTTGCAACATAATTAAGCATATTTTAGTATTTTTTGTCCAATTAATAGTGTTTTACGGGGTAATAAGGATGTGTGTTTTATCACACATCAGTAAAACGAACCAGTAAACTATTCAATCCCCCTTTCTAGTTTCCACAATAAAAGTCGATTTTTTGAAGAGACGAAGAGCAGCCAAGGTCAAGCATCGATACTAATTCCATAGAAGACATCGTGTAATTCATATACTCTTGTAATCATTCGATTTTTGGTATCGTTCGTTAACTCGGTTAGTTTACCTTGGTTGTTTGATTATACTTGTATTATTACAACTAGCTTATAAACCCGTGATAAATCACGGGTGGCTTATAATTTTTTTGAAAGAAACATTATTCAAACAATAAAAGGTAATAATTGTTAGTGAAAAATAAAAAAAGTAAAAATTCCCCGTCTAAAGAACAATCAATTATTGACCCGCAACTCGTTTTCATGTATCCATTAGACCATTACACATTGACAACCATCTTATTATATTTGATTTTATCACACTGAATTTAGTATCACATCTAATAAGCACACAAATTTAACAATTATAAGTTTAAATTTTGAAACTGATATAGGTTATTATATCATGTTCTACGACATATTGACTTTGACTAATATGAGATCTTCAATTAAGAATACAACCAACATGAATGTTGTTGAAACGTTAACCCGTTAAAAGTATTATGAATACAATGATGAAGTAGTAACTAAAAGTATAAGTTAACATGGCTGAAATTTAAGGTAATTTTAATCGGATCAATTATAACAAATAAGAGCTTTCTCCATCATCACTACTCGTAAACAATATATAAAAGCCTCAAACATGTTCCTCAAAGGTATATTACATAGTTCGAGTAATACAATCATAAGCATAACTCAAGTTCATACCTTTCGAGTCTTGATTCTAACCTTGTTAATGTTCCAAACAGGGTCAATGAGCATACAATCAATTTGAGAGACGGGACTTATGGATTACGATTTATGTAATTGTGAAAAATGCAAAATGACAATTTAAGTGTGCTATATATTAGCCAAATATGTATAAATATAGAGTCAAAGGTTGTTATACATATATAAGAAACTTGACTAATAAGTTGTATACACTTGTAAAGAAATCTAACACCTAGGAGGCAATAGCAAAATATCCCAGGCGATTGAGCAACATCCACCTCAAAAGCCTACACCATTAACGAAAATAATAGAGCCCCTAACTTTTTGGAGTTGTATAGTGAGTATTGCAAAGAAAATTAACACACATCTGTTTGAATTGAGAAGCATTTTTATGTTGAAACCTTAATTTAAAAAGACATATTTGAAAATATAAAGAGAAATAAAAGTCAATACTAATGCACACTAATGATCATCAACCTATAAATAAATTTATACCAAAAAAAGAATGTTTTTTTTAGGATTGCAATTTTTCTAAACTTCTAGTGAAAAGAAGTTACAAAAAAAATAACAAAATCCAATTCGAGTCACATTATTTTAAGAACTCGTGCTAAGAGAAGACAACTTATGCCAATCTCAAGTGTAAACTTGTGATTTTGAGGCCACAAAGATTAATCAATTTAAAAAATAAGCGATATAAAATTGTGTATTGAAAACAACTTTAAGCATATTGTTTTCGTCAACAGCGAACAAAGTGTGCAAATTAGCTCTTTATATAAGCAAACCAAACAAAAAAAATATTTAGATTCAAAAGACAAGTGATTCATTAAGAAGTTCAAAGTTTTGTTATCATAAATCTAAAAAAAATAATTTTCTTCCTTGTTATACTCTACAATATGAGAATCAATTATGCCCATATTATTTATTTTAATAAACTCTATACGAAATATTGAAATGTAATTTTGGATAAACAATTTCCAACAAAACATATAAATCAAACATTTTATTTTGGTCGAAAATGTTTCATTGATTTATCAAATTTATATAAACAGTTAATCAAAAGTTGCAATATAAACTTACCTAGAATTAATTTAGATGAAAGAATATTGAATTTAGAAATTAAAGAGGCAAATTTGCTCTTTTGATAGAAGCATGAGTCAAACATTCCAAAAAACCATGTAAATATTAATTGCATATGCATGTGGATTAAATGATGTCATTAGTGATGTCATTTGTGATGTCATTTGTGACATAAGCAAGATTTAAAAAAAACCTTTGTTTATTATTATTATATATAGAGTTAATTGCATAAATGGTCCCTGTGGTGTGTCGGGTTTAACGAAAATAGTCCCTAAACTTTTTTTTCCCGGATCCTGTCCTTGTGATTTCGACCCATATCGGGTTTGGTCCCTTGACCAACTTTTCTGTTGGTTTGACCGTTAACTGAAGGTTCAGAAGGATGAAATGACGTAAATACCCTCGTAAGTATTTGGAAATGATCCATGTGGTTTGTTGTGTTTCGAAAATAATCCCTTTGACTATTAATTAATTTTTTTTATTCGTACCTTTAAAAAAAATTATTCGTACCTTTTACTTTAAAAAAAAAATTTTAATTTTAAAATTTTCTTTTTTAACATTTGAAAAAAAAAAATTTTTTTTTGTAAGAAAACTAAAAAATGTATAAAACAGTTTAAAAAAAATTAATTAAGTTTTTTTTTATTTTAAAAAACAATCGAAGAAAAAAGTAAAAAAGTTTTTATTTTTTTTTAATTTTAAAAAAAAAAACGAATTAAAAACTAAGATGTAAAATGATTAAACCCAAATTTATAATGAAACGGAATACATTGTGTTGGAACTTTTTTAAACCAGCTGGGGTGTTTCGTAATCGTGGATTTGGTAGAAGTAAAAGAAAAAGATGGGGAATATATTGTTGGGTCATTCGGTGAGATTTAACATTTCTAGGTAACATTTTAGCTACGAGTACGCAGCGATAGATATTGTTAAGGCCTAGATTTAAACTTAAATAAAGTAAATAATTATAACAAAGTAAATATTTACTAACCTTTTGTTTAATGATAAAAATCAATAAACTTACGCCTGATCTTGATCTTGAAAATATAGTGGTTAAATTACCACCCTCTTACGGTTGCTCACACAAACACGTCAATCGAGTATGAGTTGATTGCTAGTCTATCTCCACAAAACAAACACCTTGTGTTAATTACCAAACGCACCTTGTGAGCTTTCTAGTAATCGAAAAAAACCAAACACCCTTTCTTTCTAGAACCGAAAATAGTTAAACCCTAATTAGGGTTTAGTTCTAATTCGGTATAACCGAAACTCAAAACAACCGAAAACCTTATAAAGGTTTAATAGCACAACGAGCTAGGGAACACTTCAAAGCATGTTGCTTAACTCTTGATTAGTCGAACAAGGAATTCAAGAGCAAATGAAAACCTTATAAAGGTTTATGTTGAAATCGGTGAAAAGGAAAAAGGTGAACCGAAACTTGATTTTAGGGATTTAGGGAGATTCGGTAAGGGATTATTATTTGTGAATTGAGTGAATTAAAAGAGGAGAGGAATGAGGTGTTTATATAGCACCTCAACCCTAGTTGTAGATAAACTATAATACCTTTATAATTCTTATCACAATATAATTCTTATCCCTAATCTCCTAAATTGATTCTAAAATCCCTTTCTAGAAGCTTATGGGCCGGCCAACAGGTTCGGGTTTTGTCAATTTTAATCCCTTTGGTTCATATTTAAATATTTGTTAAGCTAGTTAAACAATTAACGTAATTAACAATTATTAAATATTTATCGTGAAGTAAATCATACTCTAAGTGTTTAACGCGTGTGCCCCCAATAGGCTCACATATTCGTAACGTATACGTGCTATCCGACTACCATAATCTAACAGCTCCCACTTGGAAGTTGGAGTAGCACCTAACACATATACCTATAATTGGCAAAGTATAGCAACCCACACAATTATCTTTACATTAGGAATATTATGAGATAATAGTTTCAAGAACAATCCCAGCTTATAATGGTTAGTTTATTTCTTGCTATAATCATCATCCTTTTGTTTCAGATACCGTTAAACCATAAATATGGATCCTAACTCATTCCATATAGTTTAACTATTTATGTTTCTCGTTATAGAAATAATTCAGATATACCAAATGTAATCAAGAATCATCTTGGATTACCCTTTGGGTACGGCTATACAATTATCTGATTAATTCTGGAGAGGCGCCATGGTATCTTTTTGCAATTTAAACAATTGGAGGAACAAATTCTTTATTGACTACAAGTGTTGTAGATGCTGCTTCACATCACTTCCAAAAATAGCCTTTATGACTACCTTATTCAGGATATCATTTGACTAATAATCAAAAAGTGATATCCACACATACAGAACTTGCTTGCATCTCAAGTCTAATGACGTCTTTTAAACCATTTTCGACATTTACTCATGACGAGGATCCAAAAGTAAATATTCGAAGGTGGGGTATCCAATATGCATCCCTTGTGAATACACATGAGTTTGGTGGGAACAATCCATATATTCAAGGAATATAACCAACACTCACATTTGCCTTACATAACAATATTCCCATATTGTTAACTGACAATGGACATATTTAAAATGATAAAATCATTCAAGGATTAAACATGCAAATATAGGATAACAATTATTATATGTATGAATGACAAATACCACGTATCTTCATTCATCAGAAAGTAAAAATTATTTTACAATCCCAATTATCCAAATACTAAAACAGATATGCATGAAACTAATTACCAAGTTGAAGTCCAATGTTTCCAACATTCTCAACTCTTCCTTTACAAGACAGTTAAATAGCTATCTGAGTAAACTTTCCGAACACTTGCTTCAAATTCACATAGTTGTAAAAGATTTGAATAATAAGATGAGTGTCTTATTGTTCACGTGCATACTATTGCAAGAGTCATAGTATGGACAAGGTAATATTACCTTTTATAGGGTATTTGAATTCAACAACATACCTATCTCAAAGAGTCATCTTTACAGTTTCTTAAAATGTAAAGTATTCTCATTCTTTAATCTGTAATGCAACAATGCTCTTAAGTGAGCATATCTAATTTGCAGATTTATCGTAAATGATGAAATCCTTCTTCAACTAGAATTGATTATTCTCTAGCATTAGTTGTACACAATCAACACTATGCCTTATATAATTCGTAAACATTTGTATTTAACAGTCATCTAAATTCTCTCAATTAGATATTGTTATCTAAATACTCTCAATTAGATACTGTTGTTGTTAGCTCATCTTGCTCTCATGCAAAAGTAACAACCAGTCTCATACACAATATAATATATATACATAATGAATCCTTAGTTATAAACACAAGGTCTCCATCCATGTAACAAATTATATCAAGTGAAATATACCATTTAAGACTTGCTTCAATGATATATTGCATTGTGTTGGACTTTATTTCCGCATACGTTTATCTTAATAAACATTTATTCCAATGTCGTTTGTTTTATCCTAAAATCCCAAGTGAAGTTTCATTCCAATCTCAAGGATTAACATCTAGCTTTGATGGAATGATGCTTTCAATATGTTACACGACATATGAATTTTAAGGAAAAACATAGTGCTCCCACTTGATGTCAGGTGTACTCAGGAGTTATCTTAATTTAATCAGAAATCATATTGTGATTAAACATAAGATCTCAGCTCCTAGATGCATGATTCAATCCACACTTGGATTCTATTATCTTGTATACATTATAAAGATTATTTTAAACTCATAACCTTTTGATTACACACCGTCCTCGCAAAAGGTAATCATTAAGGAAAGAGTTATGATCCTTAATTCGCCATATTTCAGATTCAAGAAAACATGTATGACAATTAGTTATTTTTATATAATTAATGCGTGTTGAAAAGAAAGATTTAATCATAGTCAATTGCTTGAGTAAGATCAATTTTTTTTTATCAGTCAGGCATTAATATGTATATAATTTTGTCCTTATGAGCCTTTCTTCAAAAGAAACTCATTCTAACCTCACATGTTTACTTTTTGGTGAAAGATCAATCAAGCTTAAAACTTCAATTGCTGTGAAACCCCGTATTTTAAGGTCACTATTTAATTTAAATTAACAGTTAAATTTTGAAATTTTTAATTATTTATTTTATCTTCTTAAGCGATTTTTAATAAAATCTTCAATTTAAAAAAAAAATCCTCGCGAATATTTACAAACTAATTCGTCCGTTATGTCAATCGAGAAATCACGAATGCCATTTTTTAAATCGATAGGATTTATTTATTTTACTTTAATTATTTTTATTTTTATTTTTTTTATTTTTCGCCTTTTATTCGTAGTTGTCTTAAACCGAGACAAAACTTGCATTTTTATAAAAAGTAACGGGTTAAATAAATTTTGGGCCGAGGTTCATTAGCATAAAATAGTTAATACAAAAACTAGCCCATCGAGCCCTTTTCTTTTCTCCATATCCGTCTAGCTTGTTAATAATATGCTTCATAAGATATTAACAAATTTCAAAACTTTAATCAAGACATAATGGGATTCATCCCAAGCCACAAATAATGTCTTGAATACCTTCTAGTTTGAAACTATATTGAGTGTATCATGAAACACGCAAAATTCTAACCTTGATCAATTTTGGAGGTAGAGTAATTAAAGTTATCAGAAATCAAACAATATGAATATAGTTTGTTTCAACACATTAGACATACCATAATAATGTGGTATTCTATGAATATTATGTGAATATTGGAATTGTGAGACTCCATCAGAATTCCTTAGATAACTTAATTCTCTTTGGATCAAATACTCACCAATTGGGTCAAGCCAAATTGAATATAAAGTATTTTAAAAGCAAGTGCATGCTATAACGTATATATCTTTGATAGTATAATAACTCTATGTTCATGTGTTTCAAGAAAACAGAACATATCAAGTATACGTTACTAGTCTTTGAATAATTCAGGTACCTCATGTTAACTCTATGTTCATGTGTTTCAAGAAAACAGAACATTTCAAGTTATACGTTACAAGTCTCCGAATAATTCAAGGACATCATGTTAATGTATTAACAAGAAGACATAACAATTTTACTACTTACTTTATGTTATGAGTCATTGATAAATTCAAGGACTTTATAATTATGTCTTAACAAGAACATAATTATTCTAACTAAAGTAATTATGAACGCAAACTCTTGAGTTCAATAGTAATTTCAAGTTAATTACATACTTCATGATTATGATCATATAATTTAACCATAATTATATTGACTAAAGCATGTAGTCAAGATGTTGAAGTAACTTTACATTATATCTTGACACTTAAATGTAATAGGGCAACAAACAACTCATGTATTTAAGTCCTAGTAGATTTATTAGCTTCCTTACCTTGCGGTCAAGAGAAACCAATAATCATATCGTTATATGTTGTTCCTTGCACACACTTAAGATTTCTCCCACTTGTGTACGGGACAACATTATTTAAGGTAAACAATACGACAAGCGCTCAATTGTATAAACAATAAGATAGTGTCATAGATATTACAAGTAGATTTCAAACTATAATGTTTAATAAGGAATTGTGGATTATTATTCTATAGATAACATTTTGAAAAGCAACCTCAGATATGGGACTTGTTATCATATAAAATAAAATGCAATCTTACTTAAACTACAGTTGTTCATATTCGGAAAGTTATGAATTATTTCAAAGCAAGCTAGAAATAATATGGGCGACTACCAAGGAACAAATCTTGGAGCTCCCACTGAAATTGACAACCTTACATGAATGTCTTTTCAGTAGTAAATCACAAAGCTCCCACTGGATTTGTCAACATTGTAAGTGTTACATCACCAGTAGAAAGCAAATAGCGATTTATTTACTTTCCTACTCTCTCTTAGAATGCCTATAAGTAGCAATGTACTTAGGTATTGTAGAGAGTATATGAAATTCTACTTATGTAGATGAGGGACTAGCCATTCATGCTTTCATTAACTTGAACATTTTAGCATGCAATTCCTCCTTAATCGGTCTGCCTAGCCACAAGGGTGTTTAGCACTATAAGGAATGAAGTGAGTCCAAGAAAAATACCTAGAAGACCTGCTAGTAATTTTCTTTACTCGTTGCGGTTTAAACTCATACATCGTGACAAGTGCAAGATGTCATTATTTTGGTAGCTATAGACAAAATGTACTCTAGTTACACAAAATATATTATCTTTCAAAGATTTCAGAACCGGAAGAGGGTAATGAAAGATTAAAAGTGAGTTTAAATATAATTTATAATAATTCAATTATAACCCTATCTTATTCTTGTCAACCAATGAGAAGAGATAGGAGTAAGTCTCACTCTTCTAACCAGGAAAAGAGACTATGTTTGTCCACTAAGAAAAACAAACTTTCATTTACGAATTATGTTGCAATAAGACAATTAATCAGAACATAGAAAGTTCAATTTTAGTATTTTCGATAATTAAACTCTTAAAAGAATTAACTACCCAATTAATTAATAATAAAACTAAGATCCAACTTGACCTCCCACTTATTACCGGAGGTCTGACCAGCGAATAAAAAAATAGAGCAAGAGGTAAGCGACGAGCGTTAATTGCATTAGATGCAACTCTTAGATTTATGAGACTCATGACATTAGTAAATCATATAGTAATGTCATGTACATGTTTTGTCTCATCTTATGCCTCGGGTCTGAGGTCTGAACAGGTAACCCGATTTAAGTCAAACAAAAAAGAACTTGCAAAAATTGACCTGAGGTCTGACCAGAGAGAAAAAATTTGCCATGGGTTGGAATGACCTTGAGGTCTGACCAGAGAAGCTAAACCAAATGCACGTGTTCTTATTTTGGTTGGCATAGACTCAAAATTTCACATAGGGGTATACACATAAGTTTTGTAAAAAGTATGTGACAAAATCGTGTACAAAGAAGCATGCAAAACATCTTTGTAGCACAAGTTAAGAAAACGTTTTGTGAACTTTTAATATTAAAAACCTTTTTATACGACATTGTAGTGATCATTTAGATTCTCGGTAACTCCAATCGAACGCACAAAGAAGCGGAGAAACAGGTCAGCGCGAAGCTTATTAAAAACCTGAATTCTTTAGGAATATCCGCCTTAAACTTCTCTTATAGTTTGTTCTAGTGGATGAGCCGTACATCTCATGGATCCATAATGTCCAGTTTTTAAATCAAGAAAACAGGTTTCATAATTTAATGTCTAGTTAATTTTCTCAAAAAAAAACAAGTTTTACACGAAACAAATAGCCGGTCACATTGAACATCTTATTCACGCGTGTAATTACTAGATCGTATTTACATCATCTTTCACTTAAAGTATTAGTCCATTTTATTTGTTTAGGCGTGTAACAAGGAATCAAGTAAACAAATAAGCACATCAAACAGACTAAAACTAAAGATAACATTAGTAAACATGTAAAATCCGAGTTCTCTTGCGAGTCTTCCCTAATTGGAGAACCATAAGACCCTCACTAGGTTTTCATCTATGTGCCTAGATCGCCACATTCATCACAAAAAGTGTAACACCTCCCATTTTTACATATAGCAGCGGAAGCTAATCTGAAGTATTACTTCATGGATACAACAATCATAATCATAGAAAACGACTCAAAAGAGATGTTTGTTCAAAAGATACGTTATCATTCATTTAAAATCAGAGTTTTACAAAGGCAGGTCCCAAAATCTAGTTACATACAATGTGAATGATAACAAGTTTAACCATCTTCAAGTCCATGCCACTCAGTGCCATAAGTTGCTCAATTACCTGAGATAAACATGCTAAAAATGACCTACACATCTGTTGAGTAAATTCATAGGTTTGAAATGTAATAGTTGAATACAAGTCATCATAACACTCGCGCCAATGGATATAACTTGCGCTGTCGTCACTGCTGCTATATGCGGTCTCCTTGCTCGCCGCGCTCCGCTGCGCGGTTAGTTGTTATTACAACCCGTTATTTGTTATAATTACAACGAAATACATTTATCATTGGGAAAATGGTATTGCATTTATAATGTATTATTGCATCTAAGCTCATGGCACACAAACTAACTAGTGTATATATATACCTAAATTGATGTGATATATATATAGAGATAATGGCCCTCGGTGTAGGTAATTGCCATATACATATGAAATTTAAATATAGTATGTTTGGTTACCTATTCGGCTGACACAAACAGGATTCGTCAATCCTGGTAGATCTATCCACAATATTCAGGTTCACTCGTAAGTGATTAATGGTCCATGATAATCAGGGAATTTTGGCATATAGTAACTTAGACATTAATTGTAATGGTATATCAAGATAGCATATAGTCTGGAAAACACTTTTATTCGTAATTTATAGCATGTATCCCCCTCACGGGTTTATGAAAACATTAAAGAGATTTAAAAGTGAGGCTATGAACTCACTAAGTCTTTGAAAAGTAATCACATTGTTATAAGATAAACGAGTATGTAAAAGAGTTTGTAGCAAGCATGTATCCCCCTCGCGGGTTTATAAAACATGTAAATAAGTAAATGCGAGGTTATGAACTTCACCTGATAGGTAGTTGTAATAAATATTCCAAAATGAAAGGCTGACGGTCCTTTATCCACATCTTAACAGGAACGGTTGATATAGTAACTGATAGTAATCAGCCACGTCAAGCAACTGAGAGTAAATAGGTTCAAGTCTTAGGAAGAGTGTCTCTAGAAACTTTCGGCGGCGCTCGACGGAATAATTGAGTCTTGATTGAAAAAGTTTGGAATTTATTGTATCACTGTTCGGGGCCATCATAATACAGAAGGTCATTCAGTAAAAGTCCACCCCCGCGCGTCAGAGACGCACCGATGGGCACTTGTAATACCAAGATGAAACCCCTTAATATGAAGCTCCCTAGTATTGTGTACAATAGAGATCTGGGACCTGATTTATAAAGGCACATTGATGATGAATGATATAATGGTTAGAACATAATCGGTTTTAAGCGTTTTATTCAATATCTGGAAATGTTAAGCACATCAAACGTTATGTCTTGTAATGTTTTGAATATATTTTTATACTTTTTCAAAATGTTACATTTTAGACCCTTGAGAATGAAAAATAGCAAAATATACCCTTGGAGTTTGCACTTTTACGAGTTTGGCCTTTCAAGTTTAAAAGATATACAAAGTAAACCTTGTACTTTGTAAAGTGACATAATAGACCCCTATAGGTATAACTTTGATAAAATGATATTTTCTGCCATTTTAGTTATAAGTTTCTGAAAGTTACGATATATACCCCTTGCATGGAATACTTTTGTAAAACAAGTCCGAATTGACATGCAAGCTTATTTTAACATTCCAAAAGATATTTGCAGGTTATAGCTTATTAATATAAGCTAAAATATGAAGGTTTAACATAACGAAAGTTTAAAATAACGATTCGTTAAGCTAAGAAGCAAAAAGGGGGTCAAATTAGGGTGTCAAAACGTAAACGTGCGGGTTTTAAGTTCAAATTCCTTCAATAATCAATAAAGTGGTTATTTTAACATTAATTAAGCATGTTAGGATAGATTATAACAACATTTAGCCATTATAACATTTAGTTTTATGAAAAACACGAAATTAGGGTTTCGGGTGTACGGTTTTGGATCAAAATGGAAAATGAGCATGAATTGAGTTATGAAACTTTAACAAGAGCTTATGTATGATCATATGAACATCATAAGGGTGTAGTAGCAGGTATGAAGTTGATAGAACCTGGGTTTGAGCTTATAGCTGGGAAACGGGTCGAAATCGGGACTTTTAGCTTCGTACGCCTAGAATAACGACTCCCGGGCTTCTTTTCTTGGTTTCTTTTGCTTCACTTCTGTTCTTGGGACTTCTTAAGATCTCTTAGAATACATATTGAGCAAAGGATTGCTGCTATGATGGGTTATAGAGGAGGAAGTGGGGGATGATTTGAAATGAAGAGTATGTGCCCCTATTTATAGTGTTGAAGACCCTTAGAGGCCAAGAAACTTTGATAACCAGGTTAGGACACATGGGGGGTGATGTGGAGAGGCTAGGGGCTGAGTAAGGAAGGCTATGGTGCAAGGTGGAGGTGGTTCTAGACGTTTTAGGGGTGTTTGGTTTGATTTATACATGGCTGTTTTTGGACAGCCAACATCAGTCTTGGTAAAATGGTTGCCATTTGCAAACCGTAACTCCGTTGAAGCTCAAACCAGTGAGCATTGTTAGATATTTGAGTCCTCTACAACGTTTAGTTTTACATATTTGGGGGTTACTATACAAAAATTTAGAGATAATAGCCATTTACTACAGGTGTGCAGAATCTGCGCACCTTTGCCATTTCGGCTATAACTAATTCATCCGACGTCGAATCGGGTTGATTCCACTGGCAAAATGATCACAAGACATAGGGCTACAACCTAGTGTTTTCACTTAATACCCAGAACCTATTGATTTGCCCAGATCCTATGTTTTATAGACTGATCCGATTCTGAACTAGGGCCTAGTTTTAGGTTTTAGGGTTAGAACTAGATTAGGGTTTTGTTTTAGGGTTTCTAGGATTTAATTCATGTATAATGATGTTATAATGATGAAATAGGATTTGTAATGTTGTAAATTAAGTATTTACAACTTATTTGATTAATGGTTTAGGTTTAAAACGGATAAAAACCAAGAAACGGGTTATGGTTTAGAAACTAGCTCGGTTTAGGGTTTCTTGTTTTGATTTCATGGAATCTTATGAAATGAGAATGAATATGGAATGTAAATGAAGTTCATTACTTGCTTTTAACTTGTACTTAATAGATTGTACGGAATTCCTTAGGAAAACGGAGGTAAAACGGCTATTTTGGATGTCATGCTTAATGACTTGTACATTGAGCTTTTAAGGACTTGTACTTTGACTTGGAGGAAGTTTATATTTCAAATGAGATGTTATGTTACTTGTACATATGCTTTAGTAGCTTGTACATTCATTTTAGATGTTAACTCTTCATGGAATTAGGGTTTAGAGGTATACGATAACGGTTTAAAGCCCGTCTTGATATAATGTTGCAAATGGTACATTATATGAGTAATGTACTTTGTAAAAATGATATTATGATATTGACTTGACATGTTATGATGTTTGCTTGACATATATGAAGATATGATTGACATAGGTAGGTTGCGTGAGCTCGTCTACTTTAGTTATGCAAGTCATATTGCATATTGAGATATTGGCAATGCAAGTAATGTAATAAAGCGGAAAATTTCCCCGTATAATTGTGATTATAGTAAAATAGGTTGATTTTTGTATTTGATGAAAATTCTGGGTTGTTATAGTCTCCACCCCTTACAGAAATCTCGTCCCGAGATTTAGTCGGATGCCGGAGAGTTATCAAGGAATGATTATGAATTTGTAAGAAAGTTGCTAATCATATGGGATATAGATTTGGAAATGAACAGATATTGAAGGTAATAATGATAATGATTTAAGTGAAGAAAAGGAATTTATTTGTACAAACGGATTGAAAGAAACTTGTTTGTACGTATGCTATATACTTAAGCCTACTTATTTATAATTTATCACTTACAAAAAGAAGCGTCCAACTCCTTGTAACTGAGAATTTATAAATTCATAGTTCAGAGATTTATAATTTCCTATTCAAATGAAGAAGCGTCCTAATTCATTTCAATAAGATGATCATAAATCGTCTTATAAAAACATGATATCGAAATGGTAATGTGTAGGAGATGATATGATTTTTCAAAATCATAAAAGATAATGAGAATAACGAGATATTAGTTGCAATGATGCCCATTTTCGTCGTATTTCAATGATAATAAGTGTTTCAAAGGTATGAGGGGAGTATTCAGAGTTGAACATAATGGAATTGACAAATGACGTCGAGTTTTGATATTACCAAATAACAAGATGAAATGAAATAATCCCTTTATTATTTCATAGATAAATTTACATATCTTACATCACCGAAACTCTAAGAGTGTTGATACTTATGCTACGTGTCTTGGGGTAGGATTCTAGATAAAATAATAAATGACAAGGATTGTAGCTTGGTGTTTGGGGTTTATGAAGTGGGTTTCAGATGATCCTTCATATGTAACTGGTGGCGAACCTGAGTATCCTCAAGAGTTGTTTTCAGCGGTTGATCTTTTGTCTCTGCAGTTTCTGGTCAGATGACCTACTTCGTTGCAAGTCCGACACTTGACAGTGCAAACTCCTGTGTGATGCAGGGTGCATCTTGTACACAAAGGAAGGTATCCATGGTATCTTTTGGCAGGATAAGTCCTACCAGTTTCTTGTCTTCTATTCTGCTGGTGGTGGTAATCATTGTTATGGTTGTGATTGTTGTGGTTATTTTGATAGTTGTCGTTGTTGCGATTGTTGGAGTGGTTTGTTGTGATTTTTTGGGTAGTTGTTGTTGTCGATGGTGTTTCTTCTGTCTTCAAACTTTTATTTATGATCATTGGTTTCTTGCACAAAATCATGCTTTATTATTTGATCCATTAGTCTGTGAGCTATGTTGGTGGCTTCCTCCAGAGTCTGAGGTTTTGAAGCAGTAACGTTTCCTTCAATGCTTTGGGGCAATCCTCCGATGAAAGCTTCGATAAGTTTCTCAGAATTTGGCACCACGTTTAGACATAAGACTGCTAATTCCTGAAATCTTTTAACGTAAGTCTTGAGATCATTTCCTTTTACAAACAAGTTGTAAAATTCATCTTCCATTTTCTTGACTTCAGTTCGAGGGCAATACTTATTGGTTAAGAGTCTTTTCAATTCGGTCCAGGTGATCCTATTGGCTTGTTCTATTCCGATAGGTTGGGCGTATGCATTCCACCAAGACAAGGCATCATTAGTTAGAGTACCAGTAGCAAATGTCACTCTGTCTTCCTCGGCACACTTGCTACGAGAAAACACCGATTCGGTACGTTCAAACCAGCGGATAAGGTCAACAGCTCATTCCGTGCCATTGAAGTAGAAAGGTTGACAGTTTATGAATTCTTTGTAGTTTCCTCTTTTTGCTACAGGAATTTCTCTGGGTCCAGTGTTTCTATTGGGATTGTCAGAATTTGCCATGGCAGCAGCTTGTGCTTCCAGGGCTGCAGTAATATCAGCAATCAGTTGCCGGATAGCATCCTGAGTAATAGCTGGTGTTGCAGATGTTGATGACCTTTTGGGAGGCATTCTGTCAACATAAGACAACACAGAATGAGAATCCATAAAATGATATAGTCATATCACAGATTAAGGTATGAGAATAAAAATACTTATGATCATTCTTTGATATTGCAGGATACAACAGAAAGTTTTGGAATTTAAGACTTTGAGAGATAGATACGGAAATAATGGAATGAGTAATCCGATAGGAGGCTTAGATATAAAGGTTTGAGAAAATCGAATGGTAAAAGAATAAAAGATATCGTACTTCAGGATATAGGATAGATAATCTCGACATACACAATAGGTATCATAGAATAACGAGGTATAACGGAATCACCATTGTATAAATAACTTGTCTATATAATTTACATAGTAAAATTTGACAAGTGTCTTTATTCATACATCTAGTGGTTGGATTCTAGGAAACTGTAAACGACACAGATGGTGGTTCTCCCTTGAGTTCTTGGATCTTGTTCAGAAGACTCTTGATGACGAACCTTGATATCTTCCATGATTATTTCCAGTGATGAATGTTAAATTCTTCGAGGACGGGTTTACTTCCCAATGGTCGCGATATGATCCATAACGAATTATCTAACTCTGCAAAGATAGACTTATTAAAGAGATAGTCTGGTGGTGATGTAATTGACCTAATTGGTGATGAAGATTCCATTGATGAAGATAGAGATACTTGAGTGGTTGATTCAACAGGAGTCTCAGTGTCTTTAGGTGATGAAATATTCTTAGGAGGATAGAAATCTCGAGGATCAAACATTTGTGGAGGTACAATAGCTGGTAGAGCCATAATAACTTGGGGTGGTGGAATGGCATCATATGTTTGTACATACGGATCATCATGTAAAGGTGGGAAGAATAGTATGTCCAAAAGATACTTAGTGAAATCGTCTGAAGAGTTAGGAGAAATGTTTCCCGGTGAGGCTGGGAAATAGTTCAGAATGTTCATGGAGGAAAAAGCATCCTCAGTATCAGAATCAGATGGGACGATAGTAGAATGAGGGGATGAAGACATGACTGTAACAACCTAGTAGTAAATAACATAAGTTATTTATATAATAGTATAGTAGTTATGTATTACTATTCGGAAAAGTAGTGGCATCTTCGCAATTCAGGGAAAGTAGTGGCACGGAGGACCTTGATGGCTAGAAAAAGAAATGTGGTTATAGTTAAGGTTTTGACCTTGTTCTCTATAACCATGGCGCTGATACCAATCTGTAACACCCCTATTTTTACAAATATAGCAGCGGAAGCTAATCTGGGGTATTACTTCATGGAAACAACAATCATAATCATAGAAAACGACTCAAAAGAGACGTTGTTCAAAAGATACGTTATCATTCATTTAAAATCAGAGTTTTACAAAGGCAGGTCCCAAAATCTAGTTACATACAATGTGAATGATAACAAGTTTTAGCCATCTTCAAGTCCATGCCACTCCGTGCCGTAAGTTGCTTAATTACCTGAGATAAACATGCTAAAAAGTCAACACAATGGTTGAGTGAAATTCATAGGTTTGATAAATAGTTTGAATACAAGTCATAGTGTAATAATTGTATAAACATAATTATTATAGAAAATGGTATTGTTATTATACACCCATTATTAGTAATGATTACAACGAATACAATCATCATAATAATAGTGTATTATTGCGTTATTGTCTTGTTTGGTCTGTTTTGTCTGATTGATCTGATTGGTCATGTTCCTTGCCTAACCTCATGGCACCAACACATTATCATCCAAAGTTAATTTAATGGCTTGAAGAGCTCATAATATCAACATATTAACATCCCAAAGTCAATTTAATGACTTGAAGTTAATTTAATGACTTGTAGGATAGATAACTTAGACAGCAATTGTAATGATATGTCAGGATAGCATGTAATTTGGAAAACACTTGTATTCGTAATTTATAGCAGGTATCCCCCTCACGGGTTTATGAAAAGATTGAAATGTGAGGCTATGAATTCACTAAGTCTTTGAAAAGTAATCACATTGTTATAAGATAAACGAGTATGTAAAAGAGTTTGTAACAAGCATGTATCCCCCTCGCGGGTTTATAAAACATGTAAAATAAGTAAAGGCGAGGTTATGAACTTCACTAAGTCTTTGAAAAGTAATCACATTGTTATAAGATAAACGAGTATGTAAAAGAGTTTGTAACAAGCATGTATCCCCCTCGCGGGATAGCAAAATGATAGTAAACAGCCACGTCATGCAACCTGAGTAAATATGTCAAGTCTTAAAGTTGTACTTTAGAACTTTGGTTTAATAATTATAATGAGTTTTGATTAGAGAGTATTGGAATTATTGTATCTCCCCCCCCCCGGGGGGGGGGGGGGGGGGCACACACAAAACAACCACTAACGGTTCGGGGCCCTATCATAACTCAGAAGGTTCATTCAGTAAAACGGTTGAGGAGCTAGGGCACTTTAAATCGTAACCCAACAACTCAGTTTAGAACGTAATACCTTGATGGGGAAACTTCTGATATGTTGGCTACCGATTATTGTGGTCAGATAAAGATTCAGATGATCAAGTTGTTAAGAGGTGATGTAATTAGGATGTTGTTAAGAACGTAAAATGTTATGTATGTGTGTGGTATGGTAATGTTTTGGTATAAAGTTTGTTAGTGTTATTAATGTGTTTAAGTTTTAATAATTAGGATATGATAATTGATTATTATTAAATTTTGGGGGTGATAGGGGTTAAGTGTTTGTACTTCAATGTTTGTTTTTTTTTAATAGTTATTATTGAAATTTGTTTGTGTATGATGGGTTAACTATAGTTTTTAATGTTATAATATGAAATATTGATGAAAGTGTTGGTTTGGTTTGGTGTTTGGTGTTGTTTAAAATGTTGGAATTTACAAAACATGTCCAAATTGCCATGCAAGCTTATTTTAACATTTCAAAAGATATTTATAAGTTATAATAAACTAAAATATGAAGTTTTAACGTAACGCAAGTTTAAAATAACGATTCGTTAGGCTAGGAAGCAAAACGGGTCAAATTAGGGTTTCAAAACGTAAACGCGCGGGTTTTAAGTTCAAATTCCTTCATTAATCAATAAAGTGGTTATTTTAACATTAGTTAAGCATGCTAGGATAGATTATAACAATATTTAACCATTATAACATTTAGTTTTAAGAAAAACATAAAATTAGGGTTTCGGGTGTACGGTTTTGGATCAAAACGGAAAATGAGCATGAATTGAGTTATGAAACTTTAACAAGAGTTTATTTAGGATCATATGAACATTATAAGAGTATAGGAGCAGAAGTAGAACATCCAGAACCTGGGTTTGAGCTTATAGCTTGGAAACGGGTCGAAATCGGGACTTTTAGCTTCGTACGCCTAGAATAACGACTCCCGGGCTTCTTTTCTTGGTTTCTTTTGCTTCACTTATGTTCTTGGGACTTCTTAGGATCTCTTAGAATTCATATTGAGCAAAGGATTGCTGCTATGATGGGTTATAGAGGAGGAAGTGGGGGATGCTTTGAAATGAAGTGTTATGCTTCCTATTTATAGGCGAATGAACCCTTAAGGGCCAAGGTTTCTTTGCAATCTGATCTAGGACACATGGAACATCTAGAGGGTGATTAGGAGAAGCTATATAGTGAGTTGTATGGACTAGAAGCTAGCAAGAACATGGTGGAAACACCATGTGCATGCCGCGGCTATACTAGAAGAAAAAGGAACCATGTGATCAATTTTTAAACTATAAATGAAGTAGATATTTGTGTGAGGTGCTTGTAAGCAGCTTAGGAATGAAGGAGCTTAGTCATTGAGGTGCTTGTTTACAATTTAGAACTTTAAAATGGGTTAAAATGAAAGAAACTAGGTTTCGGGTTCATTAGGGCTTATTTAGGGTTTTCAAGCTTGTAATTCGTGTATATTTGAAGGATAATGATAGTCATTTATTCACAAGACTTGTATTAAGGATTAAAAACAAGAATTGATAGGTGGTTTGGGTTTAAAATGGGTGAAAATGAGTAAACAGGTTGAAAGTTCCAATTAGTGCACAATTAGGGTTTCCTGGATTCAATTTGCATATAGTTGAAGTAAAATGATGAAATAATGATGGAATATGATTGAGAATGTTGTAAACTAAGTTATTACAACTTATTTGAGTATTGGTTTAGGTTTACAATGGATAAAAATCAAGAAATGAGTCATGGTTTAGAAACTAGCTCGGTTTTAAGGTTTAGGGTTTTGAATTAGGGTTTTTGAGTGCAAAATGATGTATGAAAGGTTACGAATAGAATAATTAGGGTTTACACATTGTATAATGAGTGTAGTAGCTTGTACACAAGTGATGGTGAAGAAATTAGGATGAAAACGGAGGGAAAATGGCTATTTTAGAGATCATGCTTAATGAATTATACATTGTGCTTTTAAGAACTTTTACTTTGACTTGGAGGGAGTTTATATTCCAAATGAGATGTTATATTGCTTTAGTAGCTTGTACATTCACTTTAGATATTAACCCTTCCTCAATGACGAAACTACATAGGAAAATTATATAATTTAAAGACCCAAATTACCTTTTATTTTCGGGTAGGTGAAAACCCTAAAAACACTTAATAATTTAATTTAGGATGTTGTTTTTTAGAGAAGTGAAAAACTCAAAAAGGGGGAAAATAAAGAAGAAAAATGGATGCGGATGGCGATGAACTAAAGGAGGTTTATTGAGATTAATAAAAAATCCAGTATTATTAAGAAAAATAATTAAAGTAATGCCACGTCGGCACTTAACCGGTATCAAAGGGTTAAAAACTAAGGAGGTATTTTGTAACGGTGACAAATCTTGAGTAAACCTCTTGGTAACGTTTTTATACTGTAGTAACTTAGGTAAAATACTTTTTAGGCATAATCTTTAGTAAGATATTGATCTTTTAATTGGGGTGCATGTCTGGGCATTGATGATGTTGCTATTCACGGATGTTAGGATAAAAGGGCGGGTAGGATTGTAAGCATTGGGGCTAGGCTGGTATGGCGATATTGTGGTGTGGTGGTTGGTGGGCTGGCACCGACATGAGGGCTCGTGAGACACGAAGCGGTCGCGGCGGGTCGCCGGCGTGGGTGCGGGAAGGGGGTCGGTTTGTGGCGGGGGGTGTTGGAGGGGGGGGTGTGGTGGGGTGGGTGGGGGAGGGTGCGGGGGGGCGGAGGGGGGGGGGGTGGGGGGGGGGGGGTGGGGGGCGGGGCGGTGGGGGGCGGGGGTTGGGGGGTTTTGTGTGGGGGGGGGGGGTGGGGGGTGGCGGGTGGGGGATGGGGTGGTGTTTTTTTTTTTGCTATAATTTTTCTGGTTCTTTTTTTCTGTTGGTATTCTTTATTTTTTCATGTGTTGGTTTTTTTTACGTTATTGGTTGTTTTTTTTTATTTTTTTTTTTTTGTTTTTTTTGTTATTCTTTTTTTTTTATCTTTCATTGTTTTTTTTCTTTTTCTTTTTTTTTTTTTTTATTTTCTTGTTCTTTCTTTATTTTTTTTTTTTTTTTATTTTGGGTTTTTTTTTTTTTTTGATTTTTTTTTTATTTTTTTTTTGGTCGCTGGGCCCTCCCCCATAGTGGCACCTCGGTCGCTGTGTCGGTCGTCGGAGACAAAAATTGAATATTGTCGAGGTCACGACAACGGTCGTATGAAAATGAAAAGCATTATTTCTTCTTTTCTTTTTTTATGTTGTTTCTGTGTGTGTTTGTGTGTTGTGTCTCTGTGTGTGTTTTGTGTTATGTTTGTGTGTGTTTTGTGTTTTGTGTGTGTTTGTGTTTGTGTATTGTGTGGGTGAGGTAGAAAATAAGGTTTTTTTTTAATTTTTTTTAATAAATACATAATTTACACAATGGTCCTTAATCTGAATTTTTATTGTCATTTTTATTTATATAAATAACTAATAAGTGTGAAATTTGTAATGTTTTTTTTGTTGTTAAAAAAATTGAAAAAAAATGAAGGTCGCCTTATAATGGCAAAAGGTCGCCTGTAGGTCACTGGAGAGAGACGCTGATGTGCACGAAAGTGCTAAGTTGGGGGACGACTGCCATAGTGGCAGCTTAAAGTACTGAGAATTGGTTTGAAAATATAATTTCTAAGATGAATGTAGTGGTGACGCAGATGACACGCCACGTAGGCCAACTAACTTTCTTCTATTAGACCAACAGTTACGAACACATGTAGTGGTGAAGTAGAGGACACGAACAATTTTTTATTTAAAAAAAAACATTACATTAATAATTAAACATTTTACAAATTAAAATACGGAAATAAAAATACACGGAAGAAAAGACGGAAAAAAATTACGGAAATAAAAAACATGAACTTGACGGAATTTAAAAATACAACACAGATACGTTTTAAAACATATAGTTCGAATAGTATCCGTTGGAATAGTAGTTGTTTGATTTCAAATTTGAAAATTACATTACGGAATTGAAAATTACATTATGGAATTGAAAATTACATTACGAAATTGAAAATTACATTACGGAATTGAATAACAATAATGTTAAGCTAATGAAACCGTATCCTTACGGAAAACCTCAACCACATTTCTTTTTGTAATGTTAAGGTAATGCTTTGATGGTTTAGGAGTAAAAACTGAGACATTGGCAAGTATCATAGCAGCTCCTACTGTAATATCCTTTTCATAACTACCCACATCAAGGACTTTGTAGTGTATTGTTCCAGGTACTGTACCCGATAGATCTTTCAGAGTCACATTTAAATCTCCAAGAGCATTCGGAGAACAAGACTTCACTATTGCAACAACTTGTTCAAGTTTTCCCTTTTTAAGAAAGTTGTCGATGTCTCCCAAACATCCAGTTACAGTGCCACCAAAAGCATTCACATAGTTAGTGGCGCTAACCCACGCCCCACTGTTAAAATCAGCATCCTCACCCACATCCTCAACAACTTTCTGCATATATTCTTGTGTCGACATTAAAGCCCCATCCGGATCAAGAATAAATACATTTTCTTTAAGCAGCTTGGCTCGCTGAACAAGACCCGCAGGACCGGGTATTATCCTAACTGGGTTTGGGGTTGAGGAAGATGGTTCAACACATATGCTATTAGAGAGCTGAACAACACCCGCAGGACCGGGTATTATGGTAACTGGATTTGGGGTGTATGGAGATGGTTCAACATGTGCGCTACTAGACGAACGCAGAACATGTGTTAAATGGAGATCAGAATCGTCTATATCAAGACTGTATTCCCATGGATCATTTTCGTTAGTGAAATTGGAATCCATCTGGATAGTTGGATAAGAAGTTGTGTGATATAATGAGGAGATGGTGGGGGTATTTATAACGAAAAACTAGCCGTTGGAATTCAAAATTTGAAAATATAATAACGGAATTTAAAATACAATACTTTATTTAAAACATTAAATTAAAACAACATTACACTAAAATAGTTTCTAGTTTATTAATCTGATGACTCGTAATCTGAATCAATTCTCATCACCCCAAATTCCATAAAGTATTCATCATCATCAGCTTGTTTTTGCCTAATCTTCTCCTCCCGTGCCTTTTCATCCATTGTTTGTTCTTCTAGTGTTTCTCTTAAGGCTTCTTCATCTAGATGTAGTTGATGTAACTCTTCCGCAGTAAGGTATACATCACCAATCTCATGTGTCTGTGATGACGAACCACCTATATGGGTTTCTGAGCGGTGGTTGTATTTTTCATGTATCCAAGCTAACTTAGCATTCATTTGTTTTTCTAGTTTTGCCGCCTTTCTGTACATAGAAAGATTTAGCTCGTAATCTTTATCAGAACCTTCTTTTAAGAAAGTGTCGATCAAAGCACGGCTCTCTTGTGGAATGTGATTACATTTCTCGTATGCTTTTCTAAGATCTTCTTTAGTTGTGCATGCATTATCAAATTGCAAGGCTAAATCCAGAATCGCTTTCTGATGAACCATATCTTCGTCAATTTGTTTTTGAACCAAAGCTTGGATTTCATCGTCGCTATGTGGTATCGAACAAGCCATTTAAAAAAGATAATGAAAGTGTATAAATTGTATGTGTTTTGTAATTAAAAATGGTATAAAAAGTGAGATTTTATAGTGAATGGGGGATTGTTTATTTTTTTTTAAATAAAAATATAAAAGAAAGAGTTAATTTTTTTTTAATACGAAATCTTCCTCCAATTGTAAGGTCGTGCAGACGACCTTAACTTTGCAAAGGTTGGGGGTGACCAGGTCTTGCTTCGGTCGGCGTAGTGGGGTGACCAGGTCCCTTTTATTGCCACATGTGACGACTGACAGCAAAAGGTCGTCCCATTACGTTTAGCCAACTTGTAACTTTGTGGATACAAATAATTATAACCGAAAACATTTAAAATACAATTAAGTAAATAAACAATATTAAATTTCGGTTACATAATTTTTAAAATTAACATTAAATTATAGGTTAAATGTTATATTTTTAAGTTTTTGTTTGTGGTAGCGTAATTTATCAACATTTGTGGGTAATACGATTGTTTAAAACTCAATAAGGTGTGTTTGTAATTGATTATTAATAAATTCTTAACTTTTTAAAAGTTATTTCTAACGGCGTAAAAGTTATAATAAATTTGAAATGATGCGGATTTGATTGAGAATTGCGTCCAAAAAAGACATCTTGATAAAATCCCTGATAAGTACTAGGTGGGTTTGAAGGAGCATCACGTCCTAAATTATATCCCAATGAGGATCGGGCAGGTTTGAGGAAGACTTTGGTAATCGGGTTTTGAGATAGAGTTGGCCAACTCCAAACCCGCCTCGCCTCAAACTCGTCCCGTTGCCATCCTATAGATATAGATAAACTTGATAAGAACATAAATCTAAACATAGGTAGAAAAAGGTCAATGATTCGCTTACCATTTATAATTTGCCAATTGGGAAATAAAAGAATCAAGAATCTCAGAATCAAATTATGAGCTTTTAGAATTTAAAAATCTTGAATAATCAAACTATCATTAAAAAAGATTCTTTTAGTGACACAAATAAAAAATCATTAGTAAGTTAAAAAAATGGTCACGAATAATACACAAAATCGTCGACAAAAGTGTAGAGAAAAGATGTTACTTGATTTTTCGGGTGTTTTTCCCGTACTTAAAAAAGTGTAGGTATAAAGTGAAGTCGGTAAAAGTCTAGTTATAATGACACAAAAAAGTGTAAGGATAATTTTTTTTGCCTTTTATGAAACATATTATTACAAAAAAAGTGTTATTAAATCTAACAATTTTGACATTTTGCCCATTTTTTTTAAAGTGTCACTAGAAAGTTATATTTAATGACACTTTTTTTATGTAATTACAACCACAGTTACTTAAAGTAAATTTTCTGGTAGTGGATGAGCTTTAGGAAACATAGTGACACGATATTGATCAGTTTATTCGTAATTTTATTTGTGTTATCAGATAACTTGAACGAAATAAATCTATTTATTTAAAGACATTATATAATACATCAATAGGGGAATGAAACGTCGTCGTTTCATTCCTTCCACATTTTGGGCTTCCAATTTGGTTTCTAGAGTTCGGCCCAAACTGACCGTAATATTTTATTGTGTCGTTCTAGAGTTATCTACCACTGAGCCACACATACCGGAAAAAAACGGTCGCTGCTTCATGATGATTTCAAGATGAGGAAAATTTGAAACTTTAACGCTTCTACACATTCTTTTGAACAACCTTCTTAATAAAGTTTAAGATTTTTTTTTTTTTTTGATGTGATAATATGTATTGATTTTGGTTTTTATGATATGGATGTGAGAACACTCGCCAACCAAGCACTTGGATAGACTAAAAACAGGAGAAACCGTGACTTGAAGATCGTTTTCCCGTATATTTGATCGGTGAGGCAGGCAACTCCTATTTGAGGGTGAGGAGAGTGGGGGGTGTTACTATCTTTTTTTACCCCAGCGTGGGGCTGATCATTCAGTTCAGTCAAGTTCATACGATTTCCAACGTGGCTTGTTTTAGTTGTCTAATAATTAACTGGGCATACCTATTTGACTGAGTGAAAGATCGAGCCGAAAAGACAACATGCCAAATTGGTTAACTAAGAACTCGTAATATTTTTTTTTTGATAATGCAACTTTAGGGTAATGCTTTACAAGAGGCGAAGAGTAAGAGCCACACCTATCATGATAGTGGGATTACTTATCTCCAGATTTACAAAAAGCCATTAAAAAAACTTCAAAAGTTGAATTTTATGCAACATCTTTCTAGTTTTTTAATGCATGGTGGCAGTCTTTCATTTCTTAAAATTTCAAGTGTTTCGTGACATAACACAAGAAAAACAGTTAAAAGATAAAAGGAAGAATTAGGATTCCAACTGGGTGGTTAGGCTGCTTTTAGCGAGGATACTTTCCTCGCTCGTGAAGAGTGTCTCACTCGTGAGGTTCACTACGTGTGAGGGAAAGCAAAAAAGGGGACGAAATGTGAGTGACTTCACCACTCGGTTCATGTGCATTTGTGGATCTTGTTGGAATATGGTAGTCGAAATGACATAAATACATTACGAATATTTGTGAGCCTATTGGGGGCACACACGTTAATACACGGAGAATACGTTTTTATACTTCACGTTAATAATAAGGACCGTAAATGAACAAAACCCGAACTCTAAGGTATTGAACCAAAAGTGGCTGGCTTCCTTGTTAGGTTCGAATAAGGGGTGTTTGTTCGATTGTTGTATAAGGAGAAAAAGGGGAGTTGTGGTTGAACTAGGACTTGTCTCCTAGTTGAATTAGGCTAGGGATAAAGGGTTATATATACCCCTCACCCCATAGCTCATTCCACACAACACAACTTCTGAAATCCTCAACAAATATTCGGTTTCTTTTGTTTTCTTTTGTTCCACCGAGTTAGCATACCTTTTCTCTAAAGGTTCATTGGTCATCGGTTGTCACTCCACATCCAAACTCGAATAAAACCTCAAGTTTTATTCGTTCTTTCTTGTTTCCTACTAGCTCGACGATACAAGTATTGAACACAAGGTGTTCGTGGTGGTTTGGTTTGAAGAAGAAGAAAAAAAAAACCCTAAAGGGTTTCGGGTTGCTGGAAATTCGGCAGAAGGGTTTGGGTTTCACAAATCCTATTTCGGTTGGTTTTTGAATTTCGCATATCAACTCAAAAGGGTGCGTTTGATATTCGATTGATACAAGGGTTGTTTGTTAGTGAAGTTAAGTCTAGACAACTTAACGTATTCGGTTGACGTGATTGTGTGAGCAACCGTAGAGGCAATTTACTTTAGTCGCTTTATTTGTTTCAAGATCAATTGGCTAAGAGGTACGCTTTCTATTTACTTCTTATTACGTGTTAACTATATGCTATTACTAGATCCATCCGCTGCGTACTCGTAGCTACTTGGTTAGCTAGAATGTTAAATCCCAACAGTGGCATCACGAGTCAACTCGTTTTAGCTTTATGGGTTACACGTTTATGTTTTAATTATACGCCTAGTTTACATGCCTATTATTGAAACATATGCTATGATCTGCTGCGTTTTATATTTTATTTATGTTTTACTAGTAAAATATGACAATGATATGCGAATCCTTGCCATAAGATGAATAAAATATGTAGATCTTGATCTTGAATTCTATTAAAAGTTAATATAGGTTAAAAAGGAAAATTAAAATTGTTAATTTAGCTTGTATGCTTCCTTTTTGATTAATTGACTATTCCGGCTATAAGACCCACTCAATCACAATATGTGGTGAATGGGGCGATCTAGGTACTTTAGCAGAAAACCTAGTGAGGGTCTTATGGTTCTCCATTTGGAGAAGACTCACGAGAGAACTCGAATTTTACATGTTTACTTGTATGCTTAATGTCATCTTTTGTATTATGAATCTATGAGTGCATAATTATTTAATGTCTAATTGTTTACACGCCTAAATTAATATGCCATATGACCAAAAAGATGACGTTGATGTATGTCTATTAATTTTACACGCCTAATGCATGCTCATAGTGACCAATCATTTGTTTCGTGGAAAACTGTTTTTTGTGAAAAATTAATAAGACGTTAATCTAATGAAACTCGTTTTTCTTGAATTAAAAATTGGACGCTATGGACTCATGGGTAGTACGGATCATCCACTAGAACAAACTATAAGAGAAGTTTAAGGCGGGTTGTTTTTACGTAATTCCCTAAAGAAATAAGGTTTTTAATATGCTTCCCCGCGCTACCTGTTTCTGTGTCTCCGCTTCTTTTGCTATCGATAGGAGTTAACCGTAAACCATGGCATTCACGACAGGTGTCATTACTAAAGGTTTTTAAAAATCAGTGATACAAAGTAGTTTTGCAAGCCCATTGTACACACATTTGACACTTTTATGTCATACCCCTAGGAAAAATTTTTAAGTATAGTGCATCCAAAACGTAGAACATTTGTACTTGGTTGAGTCCTCTTTTGTCAGACCCTGACACCCTACAACCCATGGTGAATTTCGCTACTGTCAGACCTTGAGAACGATTTTTAACACGTGCCGTTTGGGACGACTTAATTCGAGTCTCTTTGGTCAGGAACCCTTGTACCAGAGGCATAAGATGATACTAAACATCCTTAACATTATTTATATTCTGAATAATGTTTGACAGTAATCATAAACCTAAGAGTTGCATTAAAATGTAATTAACGCTCGTCGCTTACCTCTTGCCCTACTTGTTTTCTCACTGGTCAGACCTCTGGTTACCAAGTAGGAGGTCAAGATGGATCTTAGTCTTAACAAGTGTAGTTGTCCGCGCGTTGCTGCGGGGTGGTGTTTATTTTATCATAGATTTTTATGAGATTTGGGTAAATATGTGTTATGCATGACTGCCTGCGCGTTGATGCGGGGCGTTAATTATTATTATTTTTTTTTGTATTTTGTGCGGCTTTTTTTTCTGTCTTATGTTTAACAGTTTTTTTATATGGGCTTATGTGTTGGGCGTCATGTCGTGGGTATTTTTTGATCTAAATAAATCAATAATTTTGTAATTTTTTTTTCTTATTTTGTGCTGAGCAATTTTTTATTTTATTTTTTATTTTGTGCTATAG